>PVIJ01007243.1:0-84332 GCA_004024925.1 Scalopus aquaticus | reverse complement strand
GCAGTGGGGGGCGGGAGGCCAGGCAGCTGGACTCTGGCCTTGCTCTGCACTCACCCAGCACCCTCGGCCCGGGCTGAGCTGGCTCGGCCGGTCCTCAGGCGCAGCTGCCCAGATGCCGGGCGTGGGGACGCACTGCGGTGGCCACATGGTCGTGGGCCTAGAGGCCCCCCGGGGCTGGTGCTCAGACACCCCGGCCTGCCGCTGGGCGCCCTGCCGGGAGCTGGCCCTGGGGGGGGGCGTCCCTGGGACTCGGGCGGGGGCAGGCTGCTTCCCGCCACGCTGGCCCTGAGCACACAGCCCTTGGCCTGGCCTGCGGACCACGTCATTCGGCGCGGAAGCGGCCTCTGACCCGGTGACCCCAGGGCCCGGTGACCCCAGCGCTCCCTGCAGCGCGCACCTCCCCCAGAGGGCCCAGGTGGGGGCTGTGCCAGGCCGGGCCCCACCCCAGACCCTGCCTGCCAGTGGCCCGCCCTGCACAGGGGATCAAGGCTCCGCACTCACCCCACAGGGGCGGCCGCAGCACCGGCAACTGCGGGGCCAGACTCCAGGCGGGAGTCAAAGGGGCAGTGGGGGTGGGGGAGCTGGGTCCCAGCCCCCAGGGTCACCGGTGCCAGGGTGGGGGCCAGCCATGAGGCAGCCGGGCTGCACAGGTCTGGGGGTGGCTGCCGCCCATTGCCGCCTGGGGCAGCCCCATGCTGCCTGAGGCCTGGGTGCCATGCCACACCACACCGCGCAGAGTGTGGTTCTGGGCCTGCAGAGGCCAGAGGAGGCTCTCCTGGCACCGGCCACCGCCCCCAGATCTGGGACCTGGCCCCAAGGATCCCATTACTGCTGGAAACCTGCTGCTCGAGCCTCGGGGCCCCAAACCACAACCCCAACCTCCCCCATTTGCTCAGAGACGTCCCTGCCATGCCAGCCAGTGTCCCTGAAGCAGGCCGGGCGGCAGGGCGGGCTCAGGGGAGGGTCCTCGACGGGGGGCGCGGTTCCAGATAATTCCTCCCCACGGGGCCCCCATGTCCTCCGTGACGGACGCCCCAGATTCAGAATCCACACAGCAGCCAGAGGAGCTTCCAAACACTCCTGATCTCGTCTCTCACCTGCTAGACCCTCCTGGGCCCCCTGTGGCCCTTAAGGACCCATGGAGGCCTGCCCAGCACCCCTCACCAGCTCTGCTTGACGGCCCCAGTGCCCCTCCCCCACCCCACATCCTTGCACTGTCCGAAGACTGGAAAAGCCATACCACCTCCTCCAGGAAGCCCTCCTGACTGCCAAGCTGGTGAGGGCCACCTCCTGAGTGCCTATGCAGCTGCCTTCACCCCACAATGTCACCCCTGTGGTCAGGCCAGAAAGGGCTGGCGTGGGAAACGAATGACCCCCCTGAGGGCGGGCGGGGTGCCCGAGCCAGGGCTTGTCCTGAGCTGTGCCCTCGGGGACTGCCGGGCCTCGGCTCCCTCATTCTTGAAACAGGGACCTGGCCCTCTGACAAGACAGTGGGGTGTTGTGTGAGGTGTGCAGGCTTGGTCCGAAGATGCTGTGTGACCTTGGGCTGACCTTGCCCAGCCTCTGTCTCCGCCTGTAACGTGAGGACATCACAAGGGCCGGGAGCCTGGGGCAGGGCGACGTGGCGGGGCCACGAGCGGGGTCCACGGGAGGCAGGGGGCTGAGCACCCAGCTCCCGGCCGCCTGGAAGGGAGGCTGGTCCAGGAGGGCCCCAGGGAGCAGGGCCGACGGGTCAGCAGAAGCAGGCGTGCTCCTAGCCCTCTCCTGGCTGTCTGCCCTTGGGAAGGTCGCTGGCCTCCCAAGCGGACAGTCCCTCCGAGGCCCCCGGGCAGGGCCAGGGCCAGGCCTGGTTCCCAGGCCCCGGGTCACGGCCGCAGCCCAGCTGTTCCTGGAGCCGGCCCAGGCTACGTGCGGCTCGGGGCCAGCGGGAGCCTGCATGTAGCACAGGGCTGCCGCAGGGGTGCCGGCGCCTGTCCTCCGCTGCCGTGGACGGGCCTGGGGGCCTCGGGCGGCCCCCCCCCGCCTGGCCCCTTGCCCCTCCTCCAGCTGGGCCGGCGCCATGTCGGTCAGCTCGCTGGGCAAGGTGACCGCAGGCCCCGCGTGGGGGGGGGCAGCTCTGGCAGGCCTGGGCTCTCCCCTCCCCGCTGTGGTGTCCCTCGTCGTCCCCTCCCCGCCTAGTGGCGGACCTGCCCCCCAGCAATGCCTGGGCCCTAGCACTGCACCTGTCCAAGGGGCCCGCATCTGCGCTGGGGGTGCGGATGAGGTGCTGGGGCCCGGGAAGGCCGGGAGCCTGCGTGTGGCTCCCCGGAGGCGGCGGCGCTGGGCCCTTCCTCAGCGAGTCCCTGCAGCTGAAGCCCAGGGAGGTGGGGACTGGCCGGGGAGCACGGCCGGCTGGGGTGCGGCTCCAGAGGGGCGCTGCAAGGCGCTCCAGGCAGGGGTGCTCGTGGCTGGAGGCATCTACACGGGGCTCCTCTGGTTGGGGCTGGGGGCCTGGGGCTCAGCAGCGGACCAGCAGGGAGCCAGGGCCCAGGACTCGGGGTGGGACTCTGCTCACTAGCTGGAGGTGCTCCTGGGCAGGCGGGGCCCTGTGCTGGCCTCTGGCCTCCTGGGGCGGATCCCTCAGGGCACCCCGCGACCTTTCTCCTGGGCGGTGGCCCTGCAGCGCCTGAGCCCGTGGGACGGCCTTCTCATCGTGGGGCTGGGTGGGCCCAGGCTGGACTCGGCCCTGCCTCATGGCCCCGGCCGGGGGGGAGCCAGCGTGGGTGATTGTGGGCCGTGCCCAGCAGGCCCGCGCCGCTGACAGCAGGCCTCTGCCGCCGGGCCGAGGTCAAGGCCGACTGTCTTGCCGGCTCCTCCTGGGCCCTGGCCGGCCGCCCCCAGCCCTGACCCCTCCCCAGACCGCGCTCAGCAAGGAGGGGTGAGGCACCAGCCCAGGCCGGGCCCCCTCGGAGCTCATGGTGTCCAGGCCCCTTCTGGTGACAGACAGCTCACGCCACCCGGCGGGCACCAGGTTCCTACAAAACCCACGTCAGGGCTTACCTGTCTCAGAAAGCTCTGCAGGGCTCACCGCTGCCCGCCGTCGGCCTCAGGGGGCGCCCTAAGTACCCACCGCCTCTGCCAGGCCTATCTCCCGGCTGGGAGGCACTGGGGGGAGGGGGGGTGTCGTGCCAAGGGCTGAGCCCGGAGGAGCAGAATGTTCTGTCCTGGTCAGCTCGGCCTGCAGCTGAGGCCCCCGCCCCCAGCAGCACAGGACCTGAGGGGCCAGGACATGGGGGTGTCAGGGTACAAGTGTGGGGCGAACAGAGGCTTCCCCAGAGGTGGAGACCAAGACCGAGGGCCTCCTGCTCACTGCTGCCACCTCCTGGCCGTAAGGAAGCAGAGCGGAGCGGGGCCCTGTGTGACCCCAACACCGCCTCTGTCTGGGTACCGGCTGGCGCAGGGGTGGGAAGACGCCTCAGGCCCCGCTGTGGGCTCAGAAGAAACCGGCAGGGCCCCCAGGACTCTGCCATCAGCAGGAGGTGGACAAGTGACCGTGGCTTTAGTCCTGGACCTGGTCAGCTCAGCCCTGGTCATGCCTTGCGGGCATGACCGTGGGCTGCTGTGCTCTGCAGCCCAACAGGGCGGCCCCACCTCGGGAGCCCAGGCCAGCGTCCCTCACCCACGGAGGGGAGAGGCAGCTTCGGACCCGGAGGCATAAACCCCTCTGAGAGGAAGACTGAGGAGTGAGGGCAGAGGTGGGGGCCCTGCCCAGCCTGGAGTCTTGTCCAGAGCTCCCCACTTCCCTCAGTCCAGGGGCCAGGTTGGAGGGCCTCCAGGAGACCGGGAGGGGGCCTGTCGCTGAGCTCCCCACTCCTCCCCCCACAGCCAGGGTTGGGGTGCCCACCGCGCGGATGGATGCCGGGAGGGATGGGCCGGCCCGCTGCCGGGACAGGCAGATGCTAGATCTGCCCCACGCCGCTGCCCTACCTCAGTGCTCCTGCAGGGCGCTGCTCGCCTGGGGGCCTCGGGGATGTCCAGGCTGCCGACCCCCACACCCTTCGCGAGAGAAAGGCCGCAGCGTCCCTGTCCCCGCGCGCCGCCGTCTTCATGGGCTGGCGGCGGGCGCCACCTGGCGGTCGGGACAGGCCTCGCCGCGGAGGCTGCTCCAGAGCCTCGCACGTCCAGTATGCGCGGATGAGGGTCCTGGACCCTCAAGCTCAGGCGCCCTCCTGCTGGTGCACACAGGGAAACTGAGGCCCACGAAGAAGCCAGGAAACCCCCGGAGGCAGGCCTGGGCGGGCAGAGGTTGCGGCTCCTGACACTGGGCCTCTCATCCACCTGGCTGTGCTCAGGGCCCTGCCGCGGTGCGGGGGGAGGGACTTGGGAGGTGGGGTTCCCCCACACAACCCCCCACCAGTCCCGCAGGCTGTCAAGTCGCAGCTGGGCTCCTGCAGCCCCTGGTCTGGCCGAGGGTCTGCCTGGTCCCTAGCATGTCTCAGGTCCACGGCCGGCGGAGGGCCTTGGACACCAGGAGCTGGCTAGGCCCGCGCTGGGCGCCAGGGCCAGGTCCCGCCCGACCCAAGCCCAGCCCGCGGGGCTCAGGCGCTCAGAGCAGGACGGGGAGGGGCGCGTCTCCGGGCTCCGGAGCCCTGCATGTCCGCTGGAGACCAGGACTTGTCCCCCAACCCCCGTGGACCTCAGAGCTCAGGGTTCACGAAGCCACAGCCGGGGCCGGGGTCTCCGCTCTCCAGTTGCCGGGGATGGGCGGGGTGTCGCGGCACTGGCCGAGGGTGGGGAGCACCCCCTCTCCTGATGGCGCCTCTGGGGCTGCTCCCTCTGGATACTCTCCCGGGAGCGGCCCCCGCTGCGCGGCTTCCTCAGCCCTCCCGCCCCCAAGTGCCCGTCCCCCCCCCCCCCAGCACACCTGGCACCCGACCAGGTGAGCCGAGAGCACATCCTGACGTGGGCGCTGCGGGCCCGGACCCGGAAATGGGCGCAAGGGGGGCCGGAACGGAGGCTGGGGGGCCGCGACGTGCGGGAGGGTGGGGGGGGCCGCCCCACGGCCGGCTTCCGCGCCTGCGCAGTGGTCTCCTGGGCAGAGTAGGCGGCCCGCCCAGCCCCCGGGGATTGGGCAGGCGAGGCTGGGGTCCAGGCTCCCAGGGAAGCCCCACCACCCTGGGGACCAGGTCAAGCCTGGGGGTGCGCATGCTTGCAGGGGGCCCAGGCCAACTTGGGCGGGTGCCGTCGTCCCGGCTCTCCCGCAGCGGAGCAGACGCGCCCCTCTCCTGACGCTGGTGCCCAGCAAGAGGCCTTAATGCCCGTACAGGGCCGCGAGCTGCGTCCTCCGCCAGCCCCTCGACGGCCCTGGAAGACTGTCCCGGTGCCACGTGGCCCTGCTGAGCTCTGGGCTCCTCTCGAGGGGCCCAAGGGGAGAGGGGGTCCTTTTGAAACCCAGGCCCCTTTGAGAGGAGCCCCCGGAGCCGTCGATCCTGACATGTCACCTTCCGCGGGAGCAGGGCCAGGCAGACCAGTCCTCTGGAGGACAGAGGACAGAGGTCACTCTGGCTGGGAAGGGCCACAAGCCTGAACTGGGCTGCCTCCCGTCAGCTCCCGCTCTCCCGGTGAGCGTAAGCTGTGGGCCTGGTGCACCTGCCCCTGACGGTGGCCCTGGCCTTCTGGGGGTGCACAGCAGAGTGGGGGGCTAGTGTTGGGGCCTCCCTCCCGCAGAGCCATGGACATCCCAACACCTCGAGCCCACCAGGGGCCGCTCCCTGGATCGGGCAGCAGGTGGCGCCAGTCACCCAGGGTCACGGCCCGCTCCCCGCTGTTTGCTGGCCGTCCAGCCTGTGGCTCTGGGCTGCCTCCTCCTTCCCGGGACTGGCAAATCAGGCCTGGCCAGTGGAGCGGCTGCCCCAGGCCAGCTGCCCCAAAGACAACCCCTGCCCGACACCCACAGCCCTTCCCAGAGCAGGGGTGGGGGGCAAGAGCACACCAGCTCCTTGGGCCGGATGGGCCTGGCCCGGCGCGTGCCTGGACTGAGCGGCTTCCCCACGGCACCGAGGGGGACGGCCCCAGGCCCCCCTCAGCCCCTCCGGTGTCCCTCAGCACCCAGCTCACAGAGGTTGGAAGGGGGCTGGCTGGGAGGGAGGGTCGCCTCCAGGAAGCCACCCTGACTGCCAGGCGGGCCCAGGACTCCTGGGCTCTTCTGGCCGGGTGCTGGCCATGCTGCGTGCCTGGCCGTTCTCCACCACGCGGGGAGCCCCCGGGCAGAGCCTGGCTCTATCTCGCAGGGAGCGGGACTGGAGGAAGGTTGGCCAACTCCTTGGGGCAGCGAGGGTCCCAGCTGTGCCAGGACTGTGGCCCAGGACAGTGCCCGAGTCCACTGCTGACTGACCACAGGTGAGGAAGGCTGGGCACCTGCCAGACGGCGATGGGCCCCACCGGCCTCGTGTCTATGCAGCCGCCAGGAGCCAGCGGAGCGGGCAGTGTACCTCCCTGCTGAGGCCACCAGCCCTGGCCGTGGGGGAGGCGAGGCAGGGGGTGTCGGGGTGCCCGCTGACCACACGTGTGGGGCCGGGGTGCCGAGACATGGCGTGGCTGGGAGGCTCAGGTGCACCCACGGCCCCTGTGGCCGCTCGGGCTGGCCGCAGTAGAGGGCCAGGGCAGAGGCCCGCCAGGGCCGGGCTGCTGCGTGTGCTGGGCTGTGCCAGCTCGGCCGCCTCTCGTGGGCTGGGGCCCTGCCAGCTGCGGGTTCCCACCCAGGCCCGTCCGAGTGGCCTCAGTCCTGTCTGATCCCGTCGGGCCGGGAACATGGGCCACGCGGCGGGCAGAGGCTCTCCTGGACTCACAGATGGGGGTGCTGGGGAGCTGTGCTCGAAACGCTGACCGGGCCCCCCACGGAGCAGCCCTGGGGCGACCCCAGCAGCCGGCGGCCCCACGCGCAGCTTTGGAACGAGAGAGCGACTTGGAGTCCCACCAGAGCAGCCTTCACCGGCCGTCCAGGCCCCTCCCGCTGCGGGCGGCCCCCCGGGCGTCGCTGGCCGCCGCGGGGAAGGCAGTAGGTTGTATAGTTATCTTCCACGGGGCGACATCACCACCCTGAAACCACACAACCTACTACCTCACCCCGCGGCGCCCGGGTGCGGGAGGCCCCAGCCGCTGCCCGCGCCCGCCCAGCCTGTGTCCACGTGGCCCCGGGGCTGGGCAGGCGCCGGGCAGGGGGAGGTGCGGGCGCTGCCTCGGTTGTCCCCGCCAGCTCCCCGGGGGTCTCTGGGGACCGGGAGGCGAGCCCCGCCTCCAGCCCCGACGGGGCGCTGCTGCCCGCAGACGGACGGGGGACGTGCTGGGGGCGGCCGTGTCGCCCAGCCATCTCGGCTGCCCCGTCCTCGTGCCCGCATGGCCACAGGGGGGCGGCCGAGCGCACAGTGGGCGGAGGTGGGCAGGCTGCCCAGAGGGCCGGCGCCCTCAGTGAGCGTGCGGAGCAGGCAGGGTGCACTTGGGCCTGCCCTGGACACTGCACACGGCCCCGTCTCCACCCTCCTCCACCCGCTTCTCAGATGAGGCGACGGAGCCCAGAGAGGTCGAGGCACCTGCTCCGGGTCACACAGCAAGTGGACCGGGCAGTCAGGGCCGCACTGCCCACGTGCCCCGCAGGTCCGGGAGGCGTCCACCGTCGGTATTACGGCCACTTCAGGAAAGACAGTAGATTGTATAGTTACCCATAGCAGGGCAGGGCCCCAAACTATACAACCTACTACCTCACCCCAAAGGGCGTGGGTCGGGGCAGCTGGCTGCACGGCTTCCTGAGGCGTCCGCTGGACAGGAGGGGAGAGCCGCGGGGAGAACCGCAGAGAGAGCTGGCCGGGCAGGTCACTGGTGCCAGGCTGGGGACGCAGGCCGGCGGGCGCAGGGGCCTGGGGTGGCTGCTGGCCTGGCACCCCCAGGGAAGGGGCCCTGCAGGAGAGGAGCACCAGGAGGCGGGAGGAGAGTGGGGGGTGGCCGGGGGGCAACCGAGCGGTAGGGATTTTGGGGAACTGGCCGTTTCCTGCCTGGACAGGAGGGGCCGTGATGTTCCCTAGGGACTTCCGCCCCGGGGGCCCTTCGAGGCTCATTTGTGGGAGGCGGCACATGTCCAGGGGCTGGGGAGTGTCCATCTGGACATCCTCCTCTGACAGCACAGCCTCCCAGCCTCCCGCCCTTGGCCCAAAGCCGCTCCCTTCCCCTGGTGGGGTGCTGCGGCCGGAGCTGGGCGGGCACCCCTCCCCGGGCTCTAGGATGGTCCTGCCCCTGGGGACCTGAGCTGTCCCCAAGTGCAGACGCTGCTCTGACCTTCAAGAAGGGAGGCTGGTTTGTGGGGGGCCGCAGATGAGACCCCGGGCAATCCCTGCTTAGGCTGGAGGGCAGGTCAGCCCTCCCCCGGGGTCCCAGGACAGCTGAGGCCGGCTCCACGGCCAGCCCAGAGGATGTTCGACCGGGCACAGCCCGCAGAGGCCGCCGCAGCCAGCAAGCGAGTGGCAGGCGGGGCCGAGGGCCTGGGCGGGGCCCCACTCCCAGCCTCCAGACTGTGCCTGGACTCTGCGGCCCAGTGGCCTCCTGCAGGGCAGCTGCGGTGCACCCCAGGGGTGCAGGGCAAGTCTCAGTTCCCGCAGCCATCCACGAAAGTCAGGGCTCTACCAATATCTCAGAGTAACTCGGGGTGGTGAGGCTGGGGGCACCCCACGCACATGCGGGCCTCAACTCAGCTCCGGGGACCCCGATGCCCACAGGCTGCAGGGGCCGCCTGGATATGAGGCTGCAGGGCCGGCGGCACCTCTGGGGGCAGGACAGGGCAGAGCTGCGTGCTGTGGGCACACTGACCTGGCCTCGACCCCCGGACACCCCCGACACGGGGTGGAGACAAGCAGCAGCCTCGGGGGGTTCTGAGCAGCTGCGAGGCCCGGCTGCCAACAGCAGAGCTGGGGGCCACTGGCAGTCCGGACCCCGGGCCCCCGCCCAGTCTGCAGTGTCCAGCCCAGGAGGACCCCAGCCCAGCTGGGAGCCGAAGATCTCGCCGTGGCCGCACCACGGGCTGGGCAGCAAGGGAGGGCAGAGAGGGCACCCGGTCCCGCCTGGCGGTCATCCACCCCGTGGGGCCGGCCTGGGCGGGCAGGTGGGACTCGGCCTCCCTCATCTGCCCTCCGCTCGCTGCAGCTTGGACTCCCCCGCGCGGTGCAGGCAGCCTGGGGCGGGGGCACCTGCTGGAGCGCCTCCCGCCGAAGACGACCTCGCGGTGCAGCAGGGACAGCCGGGCGCTCCTCTTCCGTCGTCACTGCCTGACTGGCCCAGGTTGCTGGAGGCGGTCGAGGGGCCCTGTGGAGACCAACAGGTCAGAGGTCACAGGTGGGAGACACGCAGGTCAGCGGGGGGCCGGGGGGAAGTGGGGAGGCCAAGGAGAGCGGCGGCTTCAGGAGGGGCACTGCTGGGCAAAGGCCAGGCAGGAGCCCGTGGCGCCCTCCGAGCCAACAGCTTGACCACACCGTCCAGCGTGGCCGCCCGCTGCCCCGCACAGCCGGTGGTGGGGCTACATGCAGGCGCCACACGTCACCCGCCATCCGGGACGGGCCCACGAGCCAGCAGCCCCTCCAAGCCTGGGGTCCTGCCCACGCAGGGACGGGGAGGTCAGGCCAGCTGGCTGCGGAGGGTCCGGCCTGCACCGGCACCCTGAGGCCCGCGTCCGCAGCCAGTGTCCTCGACCCTGCACACGCGTCTCTCCAGCTGCCCCATGGGCCTCGGGAGAGACGGCGAGTCCAGCTCTGCCACCAGGGCCCCCGCCGCGCACCTGGGGGGGCCGCAGCCGGCGGGGCTCCCGGGCAGCTGCGCCGTCGTCCTGCACAGCGGCCAGGCGGCCTGGCGGCCAGCAGCAGGGAGCCTGTGGCACCCCCGCCTGGGCCACCCTTCTGAGGCGGGGCCCGCGGGGCCCAGGCCCTTGGGGGCAGGGACGGGGAACCGAGGCCTCCGTGCTAGTGCGTGGGGGAGGCCCCGTCCTGCTGGCCAGGGGCACAAGTAGCCAGGCCCTGGCAGGGACCCTGGAGAGCGGCAGAGGCCTCCCCTTTCCTGGGCGAGGGCGGGGTCCTGGGCAGACCCAGGGACCCTCCCCAGCCAGCAGGGCACAGGCCACGGTGTCCCTGGGCAGCCTGGGGTGAGTGGGCGGCAGCCGCCCTGCCAGTTGCCAGCTGCTGGGCCCCCTGCCCACGGGCAGGGCCGGGTGAGCCGGCCGGGGACAGGTGTGTGGGAGGCTCCGCGGGCAGGTGGCCCTTTCGGGGCCGGGCAGATGTCTGGAGCGGGCGAGGCAGCCAGACGGCCTCACCCTGTGGTCACCCCGGGCTTGGCCCGAGGCCACTGGGAGCCGGGACCCCCACGCCTGCCCCCACCCTGATCAGGTTTCTCCCATAAAGCAGCCAGTGTTTCTGCTCGGCAGGCCGCGCCCACAGTGGGGCCTGGGAAAGGGCGAGGGGCCGCAGCGGGGCGGGGGTCCCTGCCACGAGGCCACAGAACTGGCGACGACTGCCGGGCCGCGGGCCCACTGTGCGCCTGGCCGGGACACGCTGAGGCCCGGGGGCGAGCCCCGCGAGCAAGGCTGATGTTTTCATGTCAAATTTTTACAGTGAAAATGAAGGTGCAAGGTCTATCATGGACACCAGCGAGGGCCGCCCCTCGGGTTACGGCGTCCACCGTTTCAGGTTCCAGCCGCCGCGTGCAGGGCCCCGAACTCTCCGCGGGCGAAGCTGCTGTCGGATCCCAAATGCAGGGGCTCCCCAGGCTCTCCCCACGGCTGGAGACCCCAGACAGGTGCCCGGCCCAGCCCCTGCTCAGGCCGCCTGCCCCTTGGGCCGGAGCTGGAGCCTCCCCGTCCTGAAGCCAGAGGCACCCCTCAGGGGCGGGGTCCCGTTCTCAGGCGCCCCAGGGAAGTGGGGGTCTGGCGCTGGCTGGGGAGCGCCTCCCGTGGGCGCCTGCTTCCCGGAGGAGCCCACTGCTGGACGCGCACAGACATGGACGCCAGGAGGCCGGCGGCTCCCAGGCTACCCCTGGAGCCCGGCGGGGCACACGCAAGTGACAAGCTGGAGACGGCCCCGGAGATGGCCGTCCTGCCCGCCATGGCCTGCTCTGGCGGCCACTGCCTCCCGGGCCCGCTGCCACTCGGGGGACGAGGGGCCAGCCTGTCAGCGCGGCATCCAACGCCAGCAGGAGTGCAGGAGCTGGGAGGCTCTGCCTGGAGGCGCCCTTTGGGGGGCCGGGGTGCGAGGGCCTCCCAGGGCAGCCCCCGGCTGGCTAAGGCTGGGGCAAGCCCAGCAGGAGCGGGTCCCGCTGTCCACACAGCTGGCTCCTCCGGGAAGCCGCTGCTGTCCAGGCCCAGGGCCGCGGTCCTCGGGGGTGGGGGGTGGGGGGTGCTTCCCCCCAGGGCCGCCAGGCAGCCTGCCCTGTCCCCGGCCTGTCCAGAGCCCTCTCCGTGGGCAGGCGCTCTCTCCAGCGTGCTTCATGCCACCCGTGCCGGCCGAGGCCCCTGCGGGAGGCGGCTTTAATCACGGCCCATCGGAGCCCTGGTTCGCGGCGCCTCCGTCTGCTTGGCAGGGAGGTCTGGGGAGGCGAGGGGGGCAGCCGGGGTGCCTGGACCACCTTGCCAAGGCGTCGGCTGGTGCCAAGCCCGGGGCAGGCGCAGCCAAGCGGGGGCGGGGCTGGCGCTGCGCTCCGTCCAGGCCCCGAGCCGGCGGGCGGGCAGTGGTCTCCCTCCCCCAGGCCGCCCGACAGCCTCAGCCACAAAATGGCGGAGGGCCGTGGCGGCCATTTTATGGAGCCCTCAGAAGACAAAGGCGCGGCGGCCGGAGGGCGGGCGGGAGGCGCTGCAGGGCAGGAGAGGATGTCCACTCTGGCAGGGTGGCCGCCTGTGCCATGCCAAGGCCTGGGTGGGCCTGGCGGGGGTGGGGGGCGGGCGGCACCCTCTCCGGAACCTTCCTCCCATCCAAGCTCTCGGCCACGCAGGGCGGCAGCACTGAGGCCCTCCTGCCGGAAGGGGAGGTGGACGCAGGGTGGTGACCACTGAGGGGAAGCAGAGGGTGGACACGGGCTCCGGGCCTCCCAGGCCTCGGCTCCTTCTGGATGAAAGCCCCTGGGCCCCAGGCTCCCTGGGCCGCTCCGCCCAGTGCAGCCCCCCAACAGCCTGTGGCCCCCCTACCCGGGGTGGGGGCACCGGACAGGAAACGCTGGCAGGACCAGCTCCCGCCCCTAGGCCGCCCTGCCCGCGGCCTCCTGGACCCAGCCCTCATGGGACCCACTAGCCTGGACACTGGGGCCCGGAGCCTCTCAGGGGCAGAGCAGCCGGGGCGGCTGCAGCCGCCGTCTGATCCGAACCCCACACGGAAGGCAGAGTCCAGGCAGGGCCAGTCACTCCAGACGGGTGGACGGTGGTCCTGCCCCTGCGCTCAGCTGGCCCCAGGGGCACCGGGGCCGCCACCTCCCACGCGGGGGGCTGCGGGGGACAGTGCTGCGATGGCTCGTCCCCTCACCCGCGTCACCCCGATGTCCTGGCAGGAAACGGTGCCGGGGGGACAGGTCCTGGGCCTGAAGCCCCGTCTGCCCGAATTCGCTGCAAACAAGCGCAACACTTCTCGGACACGCAGGCCTGGGCACCCAGCTCGGGCAGAGGCCCTGGTCCAGCCGGCCACCCCGCGGCCCCGTCTGTCCTCACGAGCTGGCCTGGAGGCAGCACGAGCACCGAGAGGCTGGGCACGTCCCACTCGGCCATCCCAGGCCCTGCCACCTGGGGGCTCTCAGGCTGAGGGAGAGAGCCGGGGACACTCTGTCTACCGGCTGGACAGCCCCCGGGGGCAGGGCAGATCGTCTGCCCTCAGTGACCACGCCGGGGACACTCACCCCCCCTTCTTCGGCGCCCTGGGTCCCCAAGGCCAGCCAGGCTGCTGAGGGGCCCAGACCGTGCCTGCCAGAGCAGGGGCCTCGGGCCGCCGGACGAAAGAAGGCCATCCTATCCCGCCCGAGGCTGGACACGCCACGTGTGGGCAACGAGACCCCGCAGGGTGGGTCTGCGCCAGCGTCTGGGTGCCCAGGCTGGCAGAGGACCCTGGGGACCCTTGGCACCAGCCCTCGAGCGGGAGGCTCCTTGCAGGCCCAGCTGGACCTCGAGGGACCTCACGCTCCTGGAGCCCAGAAGCACCTCTGCTCTGGGAGGGCTGGGGTCCGGTCTGCTCTGCCACTGGCTGGCCGGGTGGCCCTTGACCGCCCAGGCCTCAGCCCAGGGGAGCAGGCGCAGGACGGAGGGGCTGGTCCCCGGGGAGTGCTGCAGGGTCCAGCGCACCCCCACCCACCCTCAGCGGGCCCGCTGCTCCCCCCGTCCTCACGTGGGGGTCAGCCAGCTCGCTTCCGGCTCGCACGCTCGAGCACGGAGGAATGGACCCCGGCGTATCTGCACCAGCGTCTCAGCCAGATTCTCTCGCTATTTCCAGGGGCCCAGAACACACACCAGTCAGCCCTACGCGCTGGACGCGTCGGGGCCGGCCCCAGCTGCCCACTGTCCCTCGCGGAAAGACAGAGTCTCTGTGTGTGCACTGCCATGCTGCGGGGCGACCCCGCCTCGCCAGGCTGCTCCAGGCCGGGGTCCGGCCTTGGTGGCCGGGGCCAGCGGCTGGTCCTGGGTGCTGTCCACTGACGTGCGGGCTGGGTGTGGGGACGGGCCGCTCTCTGTTGGCTCCGTCTGGGCAGACTCGAGGAGGGCAATTTGGCAATTTGGAGTTGACGCAGAACCAGTCCCCCAGTCAAGTGACCGTCTCCCCCAAACCTTCGATGCTCCCCCAGCCTAGCCGGTGTCCAGCAGGGCTGGCCCCGCCCTCTACTGGCCCTCCTGGGCTCTGGCTGGACAGTGGGGAATGACCAGTCTGCCTTGCTGTGGTCCTGGGACCGCAGGGCCCCACAAGCTGGGGTCCCTCCACTGCGCCCATGTCGCCGCGCCTGGGCGTGCTGTCCAGTACCACTGGGCACTGATGGGCCCGCCGGGCACTGGGTGGATGGGCGCCCAGTAGGCGCCCCCTCACCCTCCGCCCCTGGCTGAGCGGGGCAGCCAGGCCCCCTGGGACGGTCCACTCTCCCCAGTTGCTCCCTCTGCCCCAGGCCCTGCCCCGTCTTGGGCCCCCCGGCTGTGTCCAGCCCGGCCCCCTGCTCCTGTGGGGAGGGCCAGCCCTGCCTCTTTTGGGACGCCGACCCACGTGCCAGACACAGCCCGCAGCCGCCCCCTTCCCCAGCGACAGCGCCTTTGGGTGCTGTGTGTGGCTTCCCCGGCCCTGCTCTGCTCGCCGCCCCCATGCCCTCTGTGCCCCCCTTCCCTGCCCCGACACCCCTGGGGGCCCCCGTCTGGCCTGAGCAGGGGCCCTGGGCCAGCCCAACGGCCTTGGGCCGCCCCCTGCGCGTGGGGCCTCTGTGAGGGCATGGCGGGCCCCGGCTCCCTGAGGCTAGAATCACCCGTGGGCCAGGTGGGCTGGGGGTCTCCCGGCACGAGTCCCTCACCCCTCTGCGTCCCATCTCTGCTGTCCCCCACACCCAGGGATCGCCCTGCAGTCACACGTCCCACCACTTTGCCAAACGTTCTCACCACCTTGCACTGACGCCTCGCAAGGGGATACCCCTCAACCTCTGTGGGAGGCCAGAAGGCCCCCCGGGTCAGCTTCGGGGTGGGAGCTGGGCCAGCCCCTGACTCCTCGGGCCCGCGGCCTCCAAAAGGCCGGGGCAGGCCGGGGTGGGGCCGAGGCCCTGCTGTCCGAGCCTGGAGAGACACGCCTGTGTGCATGGGCGTCCCCGTGGTGTGGGGGCACAGAAGGGGTGGCCCAGCCTCGACATTCAAAGCGCTGGACTTACCTGAGGGCGGTGGCCATCCCACGGAGCTCTGGCATCCCTGGAGACCATGCGGCCATGAGGCGGAGGCCTGGAAGGAGAGAAGGCAGCTGAGTCTCGGACCGGCGAGCCCGGGGTGAGGGCAGTGTGTGGACCCCTGGGCCCCAGCCCGCCCGCCCCAAGGTTGGGGGAGCCCAGGAAGCCCCCGAGCCCACGGCCCTGTGACCCTGATCTGGGTCGTGCTCTCCCAGGGTCAGCAGATGTGGCCACAAGGACGCGGATTAGGGGGCCAGGGAAACGCAGTTTCTGGGTCAGGCTCGGCACAGCCTAGGCCTAGGCTTCTAGGCTGGGAATGCGCTTGGGAGCCGAGGGGCTGCAGAGCAGGGGTCTTCCTGCCCCTGGCTCCCCGGGGCTCCTGGGGACCTCTGGGCAGCGCTCTCTCAACATCATTGATGAGGACGGTGCTCCCGAAAATCTGCTCCTTCAAGGGAGTCTTTCCCTCTTTGCTTTGGCTGCTAAGAAGCTCAGAGCTGAACTGCCAGTCACTACATGACGTGGCTTCTTCTGGGCCTTTCTCTGTTTTCTCTGCCTCAGTTTCCTCAGCTGTTTGTCTTTATCCTTCTGCCTCGTGCGTGTATCTTGCAGCTTTATGCACACGTGTGTGTGCAACAGACACACCCTTAATGTGGCAGAATACACGCCAACCAGCACACCAGGCGCCACCCAGCTCCCTTCCTGCCACAGGTTCAGTGGGAGCTATGTGGGCTTCACTTCGTGAGTGCTGGGCGAACAGGGGTCCCAGGCCAGACCCGGCTCCTCCTCCCATCGGGGCCGGTGCCAGGGAGGGAGGCAATAGGCGGTCTGGGTGCTGCTTTTACAAACGAGACTCCCAGGAAGGGGCTGTGGCCACCCCAAGGCCACACTGCAGCCAACGCCAGGCAGGCCAGGACCCGGGGTCTGAGCCAGACTATGTGGCTTAGCCCCCGCCTGGCGGCCTTCCTCGGGGGCCCTCGGGCTGTCGCAGCAGAAGCATGGAAGTCCTGACAGACTCGGGGTCTGGCATATGGTGGGGGTTCCCCAGCAGGCCCCCCAGGCCCTCCGTGGTGGCAGGCACCGTCCCATGGAGCAGCAGAGGGTCCTGTGCCCACCAGGGGCTGCTCAGACCCTGGGCCTCACAAGGTCACCGCTCCTTGCCTGGCTGCCCGCTCTCTTGGCCAGGCCACCGCCACAGAACTGACCAGAAGCCACGTGGCCACTGCAGGCTTGGTTCCCAGGACACCGAGACCCTCCTGGCTCTGCTCCCCGGCGCCTCACTCAGTGCCTGGCAGACACCGGAGGAAACGGCTGGGAGGACTGGTCCCTGCCAGGGCCTGCCGGGGCCGGGCAGACAGCGCCAGACGGGGCCACGTGCCAGGCGCTCTGTTGATAAGTCCTGCCGCTTCCCGGGTGCCCTGCCGCTTTCTGGGTGCCCACCAGGGCTCTCGAGCACTCTGGCGGGGCTCACGGCGCACCCCCACCTCTGCAGCAAATCTACCCCACTCTGATGGATGTGTAACGGAGGCCCAGGGAACCAAAGGGGCCTGTCCAGTTGGGCAGCTTGGAGAAGCCGGGCCGGGCTGTGCAGAGGGCTCAGGGGCGCACGGGCGGGGGTCCTGCACACCCTGGCTCTGCGGCAAGGTGGGCTCCTGCCACTTGCTGGGGGCCAGGGCGGGCAGCAGGCCGCGGCCTGCACGGGCCCAGCTGGTGCCGAGGTTTCCTGTGAGACAGGTCCACGTGCCACTCCTGCCAGCCGCCCGCCTCCGGGGCTGCCACCCCGCCCAGGCCCAGGGCGAAGACCCTTTACCTGGATTGTGCGGTCCTGGGGGCTTCCAAACGCATGGCGGCTCTCAGCCTCCTGGGGTACTCGGACAAGCCACCTCCTGCAAGACACAGATGCCCAGAGTCAGGCCAACAGGCCCCGCCCACCTCAGGTGCCCTCGACAACGGCCAGTAGGGAGGACAGCCCCTGGCTGCAGGCGGCACCCAGGCCCGGGGTGAGGACCGGGCTCGTAGGGAGCGGGCGGCCAGCAGAGCCCATCTGCGCTGCACCCTGGCTCTGGTGCTGGACTCACGCCCACGACAGCCCCACACACTGGCTCCGGTGCAGCCCAGCTACACTCTCCCTCAGTCTGCAGAGGGGCCAGCGGGACCAAGGGCCACGGTCCCAGCACAGCGAGACCCCCATCACAGTGCCCTAGCCCTCCCTCGGCACCCACTGTTTGCTGGGGCCAGAATGTTCGCCTGCCTTCAAAGGCCGAATTCCCACAAGTACTTCAGGACACCTCCTCCAGGAAGGCCTCCTGGGTTGGGGCCCTCCCAGGTCTAATGGTGGCTCAGGGGCTTGTCTCCTGCCAGAGGTGCCCCACAGCGGGAGCGGCTCATGTCCGACATCCAGACTGCGGTCCACCTGCCCGTGCTGGGCGTCTCGGAGGTCACCGGGCAGACTCTCAGGTGGTGAGAAGCTCAGGCCCCCGCCCACCTTTCTAGACGCTCTCCCCAGGCCAAGCAGAGCCGGGCAGCCTGGAGAAAGGTGGGCCGGGGCGCCGAGTCCTCGGGGGGCATAAAAGACTAGACCGGGACACGCCAAAACAGCACAAGAGATGGCACATGCACCTCCCTGCCCCGACAGCGAATGTGGGTCCGGCTCACAGGTGGGGGGCATCACCCTGTGGCCGGGGGCCCCGCGACTCGAGAGACGCTAGCCGAGCTGGCATCAGACACGGCCCGCCCAGCTCCGGATCCAGGGGCGGCGACAAGCGGGGAGCAACACCAGCAGCCCCAAGGCCGCCCACGCCTGTGCTGGGTCCGTGGCGGGGGCTTCCCCGGACAGGTGCGGCCAGGCCTGGCTCCACATGGACACAGAGCTGCCGGACAGCCGGGACCACGGGGCCAGGCGCCCCCCAACCCCAACGCAGCATCCCAGACGCCCTCCTCCAGTGCACTCGTTGCTTCCGCTGCACCCCAACAGTGGCCAGCACACACAGGCCTCTCGCCCGGGGAAGGCCACGCGGCCGCTGGCACCCCACGCGGGAAGCCCCTGCAGCACTGGGCACACAGGACTGCCCAGCTGTGTCCCTGCCTGCGTGAGGGGCCCCAGGAACGCCCGGGCCTCCGGGGCCAGCCTGGACACACGACTGGCCGGCCGTGTGGTGCTGTGGGTGACCGGGGCACCTGGCCCTGCCGGCTCAGTCATACGTGAACAACAAACTGGAGCCCCTCGAGGCACCCCTCGAGTTCCAGGGCCCCCCAAGAGGTTGGCTGGGGCGGGGTCCACAGCCACCTCTGCGCGTTGTGGGCTCCAGGCTGCCCGCTCTGATCCGGGCCCCCCTGTGATGTGGACAAGTGGCCCTAGTGGCTCCCCACCTCCCAGCGCCAGAACCACCCGGCCGCCTAGCACCCCCAGCCCTGCCGCTCACTCGAGGGGCTTTGTCCAGACGCAGCCTGTCCTCCGGAGGCCTGGCCTGTGGGGGCTGGGCTGAATCTGCTGGAACCAGCGCTGGGCCCAGCAGAATGCTTGGAGGGAGAGTCTTCCCTGACCCTGGATTCCAGAAAACTCCCCAGTCCATCTGCAGGGGCCGCTGGGTCCATTCTCAGCGCTGACCCATGCGCCTGGACAAGCCCTTCACCTCTCGGCCTTAGCTTCCCCGTCCGCACAGCGAAGACGGCCTCGGACTCCAGGCCAGGCCTGCGGTGCCAGACGCCAGCAGCCGCAGGAGGACGCAGGGCCTGGCCCAGGAGCATCAGAGGGAAAGTCAGGGATCGACGCGCTTCCAGGGTCCAACAGAAAACAGCAGCACGGACCAGGCCCTAAGACGGCCAATGAGGAAGACACAGTTTTCAGGGAAGCAGAAATCACAAAGCTAACTGGGAAAGGTGCGACCAAGTCAAAATGATGAACGCAATGATCATCTGGAAGTTCTCAGGCATGGCCTCCCAGCCCCCCCGAACCAGCGTGTGGCCCTCGGCCGTCCCCGCCGCCCTAACGGGGATGGAGAGATGCGGGCCGAGGCCAGGGTCCTGCGACCCTCCCCAGAGAGCACCGCACAGGCGGCTGAGGGCCACTGGGCGGGAGCGCTGGACTCCCACTTGGTCTGCAGGGTCCAGGCCCACGGCCTGCAGGCCCCCGGCAGGCTGGTCTCCGGCCAGGCCTGGCCCTGCTGGGGTCACGTGTGGGGGAAGCGCCCTCCCTCGAGGGACAGGTGCCGGTGAGCCACAGGGAACACACTTGGATTGAGGGGCGGGACCACTGCGGTCACCTGCCCAGCACCCCAAGGCTGGGAAGGGGTCGGCGGCTTGTGGCGGCCGCCTCCTCCAGACTATTGGCCATATACACGAGCCAGGGATGGAGGTCCTTCCCGCGGCCTCACGTGGGTCAACAGGGACGAAGGCCGATGGCTCGCTGCTGAGTGTGGCCAGGATGCGGGACATGGCAGCTGGTGCCACAGCCACCACGTCACGAGGAGCTCCGGAGCCGAACGGGACACACGGAACCTTCCGGGCCGTGCAGCCTTCGGGGCCTGGCCTCCCTGTGCCCCGGCTTAGATCTTACAGAAGGGCCACTCACACCCGCCATGATCTCAAGAGAGAGCCACGGTGCATGAGTGTGTCAGGGCCGCAGGGCGCACACAGTAGGTCCTCACGCACACAGTAGGTCCTCGTACACAGTAGGTCCTCACGAGGCCACTGCCGCCAATGCTTTGAGAGCAGCACCCCTGGGGAGGCAGATACGCGTCCACCCCACACCCACCCAGCCTGGTCAGTCGGGGTCTGGCCCGAACAGCGGTGACCCTGGAACTGCAGAGGAACCGCCTGGCTGCAGCTCACGACGGACACGGCCCAGACCACGGGCAGAGGCACGTGGACACTTAACCCACACGGGGCAGCCGCCCCCGAGTTGCCGCCACGCCTGGAAAGTGGCCAAGAGGAGCCCTGAGGTTGGTGCTGCCCCCCGGGGTTCCCCTTTTTGGGGAGCACGAAGTGGCCATTTGGGGGATCGGTTTACCCCAGCCACGGGGTCAGTTCTGCCATTTAAATGACTTTTCCCGGGCCTCCCTGGTGGCGCAGCGGTTAAGCACTGCGCTGTGGAGCTGTCGGCAGCAGCGAAGCGAGTTCAACGCCTGGCCAGGGAGATTCCCACATGGTGCGGCAGACCTCTCCTGCCTCGCCCGCTGCTCCCCTCAGCAGTGTATTTCCTTCGATCTGCCTGTGCTGCTCCCCACTCTGTCTCTGGTGAACCCTCTCGCCACCCCACGCCTCTGGCCTGTACCCCAGCTTGTATGCATAAATAAATAATCTAAAAAAAAAAAGGGGCCTCCCTGGTGGCGCAGCGGTTGGGCGCTGCGCTGTGGAGCTGTCGAGCTGTCGGCAGCGGCTATGCGAGTTCGACGCCCGGCTGGGGAGAATCCCACATGGTGTGGCAGACCTCTCCTGCCTCACCCGCTGCTCCCCTCAGCAATGTATTTCTGATCTGCCTGTTCTGCTCCCCGCTCTGTCTCTGGTGGGCCCTCTCGCCGCCCCACGCCTCTGGTCTGTGCCCCAGCTTGTATGTATAAATAAATCTTTAAAAATAAAAAATAATAAAAAAACAAAAATAAAAATAAAAAAATAAAAAAAATAAAAGACTTTTCCCTGTTGGAAAAGAGTAGAAGCTCATGGAACAAGATCCTTGTAAGCTGCAAAGGGGGCAGCGGCCACCAGGGAACCCCACATCTTATACGTCCCTGTTCGAACCATCTCTGCCTTTCCCAGGAGCCAGGCCTCGGGAGTCGTCCTCAGCAGACACCCATCTCCATGGGCGGCTAGCCCTGCACTGGATGCCGGCCCCGGGGAGAGCTGGCCCGCTTCTCACGCTGACGGGCCCTCGGGGCACCCTCTGCCATTATGCATTAACCTTCCCAATTTCCCCCCAGTGTGGGTCCCGGCCCAAAGCCCAGGGGTGCTTTCCCACGTGACCTCCCTGGGAGCCGCCAAAATGATCAGAGGTTGTGGGGAAACCAAGGCCGGAGGTGACCTTCCCAAGCTCAGTTTAGAAGGCCTTGCGGGGGCTGCCCAGGCCCAGCTGGACACTGCCACCAGGGCCTGGGCAGCGAGCTGGGCCCTGACGGCCGGCAACCACAGGCCCATGAAGGCGAAGGGGGCGAGGGTTTGTGGGGCCCACAGAGGGTGCTGGCCTGGTCCGGAGTGACCGGCAGAAGCTGGCCGCCGCGGCCCTCACGGCCATGATGAGGCAACAGGCCACATGGCGCGTGAGGCGGAAACGCCTGCCAAATCCGCCGCCGAGCCCCCCGCGCCGTGAGGGGACCCCCATACCTGGCCCCGGAAGAGACGGGCACGGTCGGCCGGCCTGCTCCTCCCGCTGGTCTCCGACAGACCCGCCCCAAGCGCGCTGCCCCGAGGCGCGGCGGGCTCCTGTCCCCGCCCCTGCGGCGCCATCTTGCCGTGTCCGGGGCGGCTGCGGCCACGGGCCCGGGGTCAGCCCTGCAAAGGGCCCCGTGGCTGCGGCGGAAAGCGGCTCGTCTGCGTCTCACGGCTCCTGGACTCCAGGGGGAGCCCGGGCGGCCAGAGCACAGGGGGCGGTGTGTGGCTTCTCCTCCATCCCGTCCAGGGCTCTTCCCGCCTCCCTCGTGCACTGCTCCCCGAGAGCGAGCCCCGTACAGACTGGCGCCGGCTGCAGGGCACTGCGGAGCTTGGGCCGTGCTGCCGAGGCCCTGAGCCCGGGGTGGCCGTGCTGAACCCGACACCCCAGCCCAGGCTATGGGCCCCAGGGCAGTGCTTGGGTGGAGAGCATGGAGGGCTTCCAGGAGGAGGCAGGGCAGGTGAGGTGGCAGCAGGCCGGACTCCCGCAGGGGCTGGGTGGGGCTCTGCAGGGGCGGTGAGGAGGGGCTGGGCAGGACTCGGCTACCCTCCAGTGTGCCGAGGGGACTCGCCAAGATGGAGCAGAATCCCATCTTGGAGACTGGTCTGGGTGTGGCAGGGAGGAGGGAGGAACCGGGTGTGGCCGCAGCAGGGAGAGTCCCCAGCGAGGCTGTCCGGTTTAGCCCCAAATGGCGCCCGGGTCAGTCTCCCCTAAATGTTGTGTCTGCCTGGTTCTGGAGCACACCCTGCCCCGGCCAGAGAGATGCACCTTCTTGGCCCCATCCATGGCCTGGGCAGCCCCTTCCCCCAGCCCCCACCCCAGCCCCCAGGAGCCCGGCCAGAGGGCAGGCTGGGCGTGGACACTGCCATTGAGCTGCATGGGGGGCTCAGCCTCCCGGACCGGCACTTCCCAGCTGGAGGCACGTAGGGGTTCCCCAAGGTCACCCCAGACCCCAGACGGCAGGCCCGGCGCACAGAGGGGCTCTGTTCCCAGGAGACAAAGCAGAGCTTGGGTGCTGGGTGGCGCCTGCCGGCTCCCAACCACCTCCCGGCGCATCCCCCAGGCGCTGGGGACGGGGACGGAGGGGTGGGGCTGGCCTCCATAAATCACTTCGCGGGGCTTTATGGTTATCTGGGCACTTAAGCTCCTCTTTCTTCTCTCCCCCTTTCCCTGGGGAAATCGCCTTCATTTCCTGCAGGAGCCCAGTCTCCCCGTGTGTCTCAGCTAGGCTGGCCGGGCGGCGTGGGGAGGCGGCGGCTGTGGGATGTGATGGGCCACACTAACGTACCCTCCTGCCCGGGACAGACCCCGAATGTGCTGCCCCGCCCCCGGCACCTGGTGCCCACCTCCAGGGTCTCCTGGGGAAGCCAGTGGCCTCAGGCAGGGAGGCCAGGCCCACATCAGGGTGCAGGTGGGCAAAAGGCCAGCCCAGGAGAGGCAGCCGCCCAGGCCCCCCTCCCCCCGCCATTCCAGGTGACCTTGGCAGAGGTCAGCTGCCCACTGTCCGGGGCCAGGCCAGGGGGTGGCTGCTGGGGGGGTGGGTGCTGCTGGCACCAGGAGGGCCCCGTCGGTGCCAAGCCCTGCCTCGTTCCACACTTTCTCCCCAGTTTGCAGCGGGGGGCACTGAGGCCCAGGGAGGGGAGCCGCCCGCCCCACCGCCAGCCAAGCCACCCCCACCCTGAAGGGCTCTGCCCCTCGGCCAAGGGGGACCATCCCCAGCAAAGCCCCGCACCCGCGGCACTGCAGCACTCACCCCGAAGGAGTCAAGAGCCCCCATCCGCAAGGCCAGAAGCCCCACAGCGGGCAGGTCACCCCACATCTGTGAAGCTTGTCCCTGACTCCGAGGAGCTGCAGGGAGGCCGGCCCCGGGGTCAGCTGGGTCTGGGGGCTGCAAGGCCAGCATCTCTCCAGGCCCTGTCTCCCTGGGGGATGGGCGGGTGGGCTTCGAGGTGCTTTTCTGCCCACACTCTGACCTCCGGCCCCTCCGTGTGGCTTCCCAGAGGCTGAGGGCTCCACCCTGGGCACCTTTCATGCCTGGGATCTCCATGCCCCAGCCAGGTCGCTGGGCACCGCACCGAGGCGGGTGGAGCTGCCCAGCAGAGCTGCCCGGCGGCGGCTACCCCAGGGACTGCCGTCTCGCCAGATCCCTGACTCCTGCGGAAACCACCCGGCAGCCGGGCCGAGCGGGAGCGCTGCCCTTGGCTTTCAGCGCTGCCAGGAGCTGGAGGGACGGCTGGACCCTCTCCTTTTACAGCTGGGTAAGCTGAGGCCCAGGGTGACAGGGGCTCACTTAAGGCCCCCGGACCCCATGCCCCCAGGCGGCCCCCGCCGCAGCCGGGGCTCAGTCCCTGCAGCCGCTGGCCCTGGAGGAGGAAGGGTGGGGTCCGAGCGGGGGGCCATGGAGACCAGGAGCCTGCAGCCCTGGGCGCCACCAGGAGTGGCCACTCGCTGCCCACGGGCAGGCCCCTGGGTGCCCGTGCTCAGTACACGTGGTGGGGAGCCCGGGCGGCCTTGAACTTCGGGGCAGGGCCGGAGCGCAGGCAGCTCTAATGGAAACAGCCAGGCCCAAAGGCAGCGGGAGGGCCCTCCTGCGGTTTCCATGGGGACGGAGCCCGGAGGCGGAGCTCTGGCAGGGCTTCGGCAGCAGATGTGGCTGGTGCAGGGCTGGCGCGGGCACGGGAGGGGCGGGCGGTGCCTGGCAGCGGGGCCCTGGGACGTGGCAGGGGCTGGCGTGGGGCGAGCGGGAGCTGTGGGTCCTAAGGGAGGCCCCAGCCCCACCGCCACGCTCGGGCCACGAGGGCGCCCCCCTGGGGACCGGCATGGCCCCGCCGCCCTGGCTGAGCCTCCTGGAGGCCCGCATGGCTGGTGACATGAAGCCCAGCCAGGACCCAGCACCTGCTGCGGGCTGGGGCTGCCGCCGTCCCGGAGGTGATGCGCGGCTCCTCGGCCCCCAACCCAGGCCTGCCCAGAGCTGCCCCTGCCTCTCTGCGGGGACCCCTGGGCATCAGGCAGGAACTGAGCAACTCTAAGGTGCTGGGACGGGCACCCGGCCACAGGGCCCACAGGCCTAGCGTCCCGACCTGCTTCAGAGAGCTGGCTTCGTGAGAGCTTGTGCGGCCCGACGAACCCCGGTCTCCCCCTCACGCTGACACCCCAGCCACCAAGCAGACCCAGCGGGTGCCGACGACCCTGGGCCTGCAGACCACAGGCCCCGTGTTGAGGGGAGCCCTCCCCGGGAGAGGTCAGCACCCAGCAAGTGTCCCCACGCACCAGGGCGGCGCGGACGCTGCAGCCCCAGCACCATGGGAGGTCCATGTTCGGCCCAGGGCAGGCGGTTCTGGGAAGGCCACACGCTGCTGTTTCTGGTTTTCACAGCTTTGTTCCTGTGCGGACAGGATCAGTGAGAGCCGGGACGGCCTGTGGCTCACACCTTCGCGTTGCCTGCTGCCATACTATGCGCAGTCCAGGCCGGCTAGCAGCCCTCTGAGTCACAAAGGCCTGGAGCGCCTGTCCAGCAAGGCACTGGAGACTCTGCCAGTCCAGCCAGGCCTGGGGTCCTGGGGATGCCCAGATTCAGCGAGAACCGAGGAGGGGGGCAAACCCCAACTGTCCTCTGGAGAGAACTCCAGGCCCGCCTGTCCGCCTGCCCGGGGCGTCTGGGCCTACAGAGGCCAGCGGCCACAGCAGGCGACACAAAGGGGCCCTCCCAGGCTGGTGCCCACCAGCAGGAGGGCACCAGGTCTCGTACAGGCTCTTCGCCCACGAGCTGCAACTCGGTGATGCCCGGAGAGCCCCTGTTTTCTCGTAAGGGAACTGCTGGCACCCACCTCCACGTGGGCAGGACTAAGTCTATCCGGTGTCCGCCATATTCCAGCGCCCAAACAGCGCCGGTGCAGCCGCTCTGGCCGGATGTTGGAATGACACGAACTGGGAAGAGCACACTGCAACAGGAGGTTTGAAGAAACGGACAGAAGGACCCAGCCCCAGGCCTGGCGCAAAGTAGGTCAGCAGAGGCCAGCCCCGGCCGAGGAGCCGAGTGCCGCATCCACTGGCCCCGATCGCCCTTGGGGAGCCCGGGCCCCCGCCTGCCTCCCCTAGCTATGGCAAGGGGTGCGGCCAGTCAGGGCTCCAGCACTGGACATTGGGTGTGGCCGCCACACCTGCCCTCGCGGCACCTGCCCTAGTGGCTGGTCACGCGCCGGCCCAAGCGCCGAGCGCACCAACGGCCAACCTTGCCAGCCAGCGTGGGCCCAAGGGCAAGGCCGCCCGGCAGCTCGGGCTCAGCGGGCAAGCCCATCACACTGGCGCTGCGGCGAGTGCGGGCACCCCGAGGCCCACCCTCAGGGGCTTGGTCCCCCGGCCTCGGCTCGGGACTTACTCTTTGTGCTTTTGCAGCAACAGACGAGCTGGAGGCGCCGTCTCCACGGCGGGCAGGCCCGCAGCGCTGGCCTCTGGCGGCCTCCTCGTCCCGTCCATCCTGCGAAGGCAGCAGGGCGGCCGGGCGGCTCTGGTGGAGGGGCGGGCGGGCAACGCGGGAACGCCCCGCCCGCCCCGGGATCCCTCCACCCACGTCTGGGCGGAAGTGCGGGCACACCCACCGCAGGAATCCTGGGGCAGGGCTGGGCTCCCAGGAAACTGGGCCAGAGGTTCCCTGGCACACGTCCCCTCCCGGCCCCGCCAGCTGCTCCCTCCTGGGGCTTACAGGACTCAGGACCAGGCCAGGGACCCTCTTCCGGCCCCGGCAGCTGCTTCCTCACAAGGGCCAGCCCTGCGGGCCGGGCGACGTCATCACATTTAACTCCACGAGGGGACCGGGAATAGGTGTGCCCCTCCCTTCGCAGAGGGGAAACTGAGGCTGAGAGGGGCAGGTGGCACACCTGAGGACCCAGCCTCAGGGGAAAACCAGCCACCGCGGCCAAGGGGCTCGCATTGCCCCTTCTCGGAGGCCATGCCGTGCCCGCCCAAGCAGACACCCGGGCTCGGGGTCTCCGCACGCCCCCAGGGCCCTGTCCCATGTTCCTGATGGGGAGCCGGGCTGCCAGCACTGGCTCCCGCTCATGCACCAAGCACACGTGCACACAGCTCGGGCACACGTGCACGCACAGCCTGCCTGGGAGGGCCGCCCGCTAGCCACTTCTTGGAAGAGGGCCGCCAGCATGTGACCAGCCCACCCAGGGCCTTCCGGCCGCAACCCCCCCCCACCCCCCCTGCCACCGGCCCGCCTTCCCGGTCCTGTTCTGGGCCTGCCTGCGCCGCCATTTCCTCTCCGGGCCCAGAGGCGCCTCCACTCCTCTCAGGCTGCAAATGGCCGGCGCTCAGATCTCCTGTCCCCGCGGAGGCAGCGAGCGCCTGGCCAGGGCCCAGCGTGCGGCCATCCGGCCCCGGGGCATTCCTTCACCTACGGGAGGCTGCGCCTGGGCAGCCGTCCACCTACTGCCTGCTGGGCCACCCTGCACCGGGATGCTGACCCGCCCCTCAGGGCAGCAGAGCGCTGGGCCCAGGCGTCCAGGGTGGCCCGAGGGTCCCTGGCCCCGTGGGAAGTGAGGAAGCGGGCGGACACCAGTCCACCTCTAGAACCACGACGACAGGCCACAGAGACCGGACAGCGTGTCCACACACGTGTTATGTACTCACACCAGCACACACAGGCACACACACAGTGCCGCCACTCACCACGGGCACGTGGGTCTGGAGGACAGAGGCCGAGCCCCACTCCACTCCTGACCCTCTTGCACCCCGAGACCCCAGGTGGGAGGTGACGCGGGCTGCCCGGCAGGCCCGCCGGGGTGCTGATGGCATTTGCGGGTGGTCTCCAGGCGCTGGGCTCTATCCAGGGCTTTGCCAGTGCAGCTGCTAGGAGGGCGGACACTCACCGCGCCCAGCGTGCAGATGGGGAAACTGAGGCTCAGGGGGCAAAATGACTCAGCCATGATCAGCGCGGTGAGAAAATAACGACGACCCCACGCAAAGCCCCCTGGGCTGGGGTCCAGGCCTCCCCGCCCTTCATGCAGGACAGCAGCATGCCTCGAGGGCCCACAGACCCGGGGCGGCCCACTGGCCGGCCCCGTCCCGTCGCTGCTGGCTAGGAGCTCGGAGACCCCAGCTCCAGGCCACTTGTGCAGGCCCAGATCCCGGGGCGGAGGATCCATCTGCGGGACGCAGACCCAGCCCGCAGCAAGAACTGGCTAAAAGCCGGAGCGTGGCTGCCCAGCTGCCCGGTCAGCGTCGTCAAAGCCCCGTTTCCAGCCAGCCCCCACGTCTTGGCCGGCAGGTGCGGGGCTTTGGAGCAACAAGGCCCCAATAAGCAGGTCTGTTAAGGAGCAGGCTGGGCGGGGGCCGCGGACCCAGCCCAGCCCCAGCCCTGGCCTTCTCTCGGCAGGCCGCCTCGATGGGCACTGGACGCTGGGCGCTGGGCACCACCTCAATCCAGAATCCAGAAACTCAGAAGCGAACACTTAAAGCAGGAGGGGGCAAAAGAAGAACCCTCAGAACCGATGACATCATAATGTGGGCAAATTTGCAAAATAAACAGTTATCATGATTTGCAAATGATTGTGGCTGTAAAACTTCTCTGCGCTCACAGGGCTGATATGGGCCGATAAATCCTTACCTTGTTATCTTGGAGAGATAATTTTTTTTAAAGTTTACAGCTACTCTTTGTCATTTACCTGTTGATTTTTTGTTGTGGTTTGGATTGAAAAGTGCCTTGAGCTGCTAAAAAATATTTATCCCCTGATTTTTCATAAACATCTCAAAGTGATTTTATATGAATGTGCAAAGAACAGTTAGAAAAATACAATGTCTTTCCTATAGATTATTAAGACATTGAAATCAAAAGTCCTAAATCAAGCAATTTTGAATGTCAATTTAGTGCTAGGCCATGAGACCTATGAAAGATAGAAGTAGTAATTAATTAAGACACTTAAGTCCCTTCAAAACGTAGGGCACTGGGAGTCTTTACAAGGCAACGATGTATTCATTTTAAATTAAAATTTTAACAAAGGTGAGCGTTGCTTCTTCACCCGATTTTTCAGGGGAGGATGTTTTCATCCGTGGATGCAACTTGTTTATTTTGACCTCAGTTCTTCGAAATTATCGACTCCACCATTGAAATATGCTGTGTGTTCCAACAAGGACCCAGCAGTTGTAACGACAGACCAGCCCATCTGTGCTGTGAGAATCTATAATTTCAGCCTATAGTGGAATTTACACAGAGTGATGCTGGAAAGCTGTGGTGTGGTACTTCCCTAAAAAAAAAAAAAAAATACTGCTGAAAAGTACTGGGTGCCGTGGCGGACGCTGATATTTTGTGTGATGTTTAAAAAAGAAAGTCTCTGAATTTGACCGATTTGGGGTGTTACGGAGATATCAACCAAGCCAAAAAACCAAGAGGATAATCGATCTCATATAACTGCCCCAGCTCTAGAAGGGACCAGAAACCAGTGCTGCCCACACATACACCACTCAGTGGTTATAGTCTCTAGGAAATACTAATTTAGAAAGAAAATGCTAACAGTAGAAATGGATTTTATAGTAGTTGCCCCTACCTCTTCCAAAAAGAGGATGTGTTAATGCCCAGGAAATATGCCTGTCACCCCAGGATTTAGAATTAAATCCGCCGACCTTAATGATACAAAAAACAATAATAATAATAAAAAGAAAGGAAAAGAAAAAAGAGGCGTGGACTACTGTTAAAAATATAAATTCTTTAAAAATTGTGAACCCCCCTCCCACGCCTGTTCATCTCTCTGCTTCTCTGGACTTTTGCCGTTCAATTTTATTACATCCTGTTTTTTTCCAATTACTTTTATTTTGTCCCCAGAGTTTTCCTTGGTGCCGGCTAAATATTGGGGTGGAAGATCCCCGTTGCAGCAGCAGACGTGGCGGCGTGGGGAAGGTGCTTTCATTTCTGCGGCCCGACCCTCCGTGTGGACGCCGCCTCATCAAAGAACAAAAGCAGCTGTGATGCCCCCACGGCCGCGCTGGGCTCTGACAGGTCAGGCTCGCAGGCCCACATGCCTTGGAGTTAGGAAAACAAAATTGTATCGCCATGGGAATTTTCCTCTTAGTTGCAATTTAGAACTTTCGGGGCCTGATTTTCCCTTTCCCATAAATCAAGGCTCCGGTCGCCCTCTAGAGAGGGGAGGCCTCGGTGAAGGCGCTTTTGTGCGGGTGCCAGAGGACAGAGGTGAGCTGGGAGGACTTTTCCAGAAAAGGCTCAGCAGTTCTGAGGAGTAGGGGACCCGCAGGGACTCTCAGGCAGCCTCGGGGCCCAGGTCCTGGCCAGCAGCATGGCCTGGTGGCACACAGGTCTGCAGGGGCCCCCTGCCCCATTGGTAGCATGGCCTGAGGGCGCACCAGGCTTTGGGGATCCCTGCCCCACCAGCGTGGGTTCAGGGCCTGGCTGCTGCAGGGTCTGGGTCCACAGCCCTGCAGATGGGGAACCAGGACAGAGGGGCCCAGGCAGGCCTGGACCGCAGTGGGCCCTGGGTCTGCCTGGTGTCTGTGCCACGTGCACCCCACACCTCCGCTGTGTGCAGGGTGATGAGCGGGCGCGGCAGTGGGGCGGGACCCCCCGCCTAAATATGTGCTTAAAAAACAAAGCCCCAAACTCCCTAAAGCATGCCCCCCCAGTAAGCCGAGAGCCGAAGGGCACGCCAGGAACGAAACGAAAGAAAGGAGGCAGCAGCACACGAAGCCGTGGACGGCAGCTCGAAGACGCCCCGCCAAATCAAAGGGCCTCTGTTTCCAGACAAGAGCCCGCCCTACGGTGCCAGCCTGGCCCGCCTGCGGGGGGCTGCGAGGAGTGCGGGCGCTCCTGGGGTTTCCCCTCGCCACGCCTGACGACGCCAAAAATTAAAATACTAATGATGATGAGACCCCGTGACAAACGGACACAGCCGGGCTGGATGAGGAGGCCAGGCCTGCTGACGCCCCGAACCCGCACTCCCAGCCTAATTGAACGCGCAGCTCCTGGGGAATAACAAACATTCATTTTTATTGTGATTCTGAAAGCCCGGAGCTCCGGAGCTCGGGCATACGCGGGCCTGGCGTCTGCCTTCCCTGCAGCTCAGGAAGGGCGGGGGGCGGGGGGGTCTGAAACAGAATTTTGAATTCCGGACAGCCAATTAGAGGCGGGCGGAGGGGCCAGCACCCAGCGCAAAATGGCAGGGCCTGCCTGGCCTCGAGGCGGGGGAGGCGACTTACCAGGTGCCGGCGACGGTGCTCCCTCAAAGGCCCGGCATGCAGGTGATGGCCCCAGGCCCTCCGCGGCAGTGACCGGCGAGGAGGGCAGGGCCCGCCGGCCAGCGGGTCGCCCGGTGCCAGCCTCCGTCCGGCAGGCCCGAGGGCCTCCGGGCACCGTCACCGCCCATCGGGTCCCCCGTCCTAGTCGGCACAGCCTGGCCCCGGCCGCCGTGGGCCCCGGAGGCAGGGCTGCCAGGAGCCAAGGGCTCTGGGGGAGGCGCTGCTGCCAGCCCGGGAGGACGAGGAAAATGCTACTTTTGTCTCCCGCTCTCATCTGGTGCTGGCGGCCGGGCGGGGGGGCCGGAGGCGGCCGCTGCGGCTCAGCCCCGCCCACCGGGCATTTTTGAAAGATGCTCCTGGGCGCCGGAGGGTGGCAGACGTGGCAGAGGCGGTGGGCCGGACCCCCAGGCCCGCCACTGAGCAGGGGGGCTGCCGGGTGGGGAAGGGGACGGCAGGAACGCCTGGTCACTCAGCGGCCAGCCTGGGGAGGAAGCCGGCAGGGAGCTGGGCCTGGCCGGCCAGGAGGCCCCGGGCCGTGGAACAGGCTGCGTGCCTGGCCGGGCTGCCCGGGAGTCCAGGCGGCTCGGACATGGGCATAGAGGCCACACTGTTCCCACGCTCAGCCCCGCAGGGGAGCAGGCGGCCAGCACCCGGCTGTGCTCCCCGCGGCCACGCCAGAGCCCCCGCCCCACAGGCGCCTGGGGCTCCGAGGTGCCTGATCCAGTCAGTGCATGTGGACACTGAGCCCTGGGGACAGTGGGCTGGTGCCCGCCTTCAGACCAAGCAGCCACCTCACCCCAGCCTGCCGCACCACCGCTCCCTCAGTTTCCCCACCCAGCAAAGAGCAGGGTCAGGCCCCTTTATCAGACTCGCCGCCTCTCCTGCAGGCACCTGGCCGTGGCCCCGTGGCAGCATGTTTGCCCAAGTCTCTCCTCCGACCCTTCATGTGGCCAGGAGCTGAGGTGATGACCGCGGGTTTGTGCCCAGGCAGGGGGCACAGGCTGCGGGGGGTCACTGCCCAGGCAGGCAGGGCTAGTCTGGGCCGGAGGGGTCCTCAGGGAGTGACCACAGCCCGGAGGCCGCCATGAGGAGCACTGGCCGTCCTGCCAGCAAGCACGGAGTAAGGGCTGGGCACCCCGTAGCTGGCATGCCAGCTCCCTGCTGCCCACCCCCATTCTGAGTCCAGCCCCTGCAGGCCTGCTCAGGGCCGGCCGCGCCCCAGCGACAGCGCTGGACGGTGGAGCAGGAAGAAAGCGGCCAGGAGGGGCCTCTGGGCCCTGGGCCCTGGCCTCACGCACATGGCCACGTGACCAGCTCGCCAGCTGATGCCAGAGACAAAGCAGGTAGGATTCCGATGCCACGCGCTCCACCAGGAACGCCGGGAATTCCGCTCTGAGAGCGGCTTGGCACAGTTGCCAACAGCCCGGCCCCGAGGAGAAGGCCTCCCGGCTCCATGGGGAGGAGCTGGTGCCCAGGACCATCTTGGGCCGGCCCCGATGTGGGAGCGGAGGTAGGAGCTGGGTGACAGCTGCAGGAGAAGGTGGGCACCCCACACCACTGTGTGCGCGCGTGCACGCGCACACACACACACACACACACACACACACACACACACACTATCGCCACCATCAGAAGTGACTGCTGTGGGCCGGCTGGCCACCAGGCGAGAATGGCCTCTGCCCACGGCCAGCATGGGGCCCCGGACATGGCGGAGCAGACAGGGTGAGTGGCCGGAGCCGGCCCTTCTCTGCGGAGCCCAAGTCAGGCCGGGACCCATGAACAAGCCCCCGCCCGCAGGTGGCATCCAGAGGCCCGACGGGCCAGGCCACGGCGTCCCCGCAGGCCATGCAGGCAGGTCTGGACTCGGGCTGGACCCTGCGGGCATCCAGCGCGTCTCACTGAGCCCGAACATCATGTTATATACTTCAGAATGGAACTGCAAAGGGCTGGTTTGAATGTAAATCTCCCTCAGACACAGGGCCTGGCAGGAGAGCCCCTGACCAGCAGGTAAGAGCTCAGCCGCTGCTGCCCCGCACCTGCGAGCCCAGTGGCCCGGGGCCTCCCCTCCGCCCGAGGGAAAACCGCCTTCCCCAAGACGGGCCACCCTTCCAGCCACAGTGACAGTCATTTGACCGCGGTGGCCACAGCCTCTGCGGGTCGCGTCCCTGCCAACAAACCCTGGGGCCGCCGCAGAAGCAGCAGGCGCGGCCGGGCGCAGGCACCATGGCCTGCCCGAGGCCAGCTCTCCACAGCCCCCCGCCTGCCGCACAGTACGGCCGGGCCGCCTGCCACTTCTGAATGCCCTCCCGCCCCGGGATTAAAACCCTGTGTTTTAGGGTTTTCCTGCCCCACATGAGAAGATTTCGACTTCACTAGTTCTGCCTGTGGCCTCAGAGGCCATTCTGGTCATTTCCCAAAGAGCCCCCTCCACGGTGCTGGCGGGGGCAGGGGGTCCAGGCAGTGGGTGACACAGGCCCCGGATCAGAATTCCCAGCAATAAAAAAAAGTGAAGGTGCGACAGCCGTTTTAAAAAACAAAACGCGGTTTTTTTAAGTCAAACATTTTCACTTGCCAGCAAAGTCTCCTGTTGGGGCAGTTGGGCAGCGAGGGCGCCCCTCCCCGACCTGGAGGCGCCACGCCCTCTCCTGTCCTCCACTGCCCAGGGTGGGCTCCAAGGAGGCCTCTGACCTGGCAGGGTGCTGGGTCCACCTTTACCCTCCCGGAAGACCCTAAGGTGCACGTGTCCTCTCAGAGGTCCGTCCTCTGAGTCCCAGTCCTGGACCCCGGCCTGGCCTCCCCGGCGCCTCCCCGGCCGGGCCGATGCAGGGACATTTGCAGGCAGGGTGCTGGCGGATCCCGCGCGGCGGAGAAGGGAGAGGGGCTGGCGACCGGGGCGGCCTCACGGTGACATTCTGTTCGTTCTGTCCATTCAGGAAACAGCCCCCGTATCCCTTGGGGCCGGCTACAGGCTGGCCCCGTCCAGCCAGGGGACGTGCCTGCCGGCCGTGTGGCTCCCCAAGCCAGGCCACATATTCTGACACCCTGCAGGTCGTGCCCAAGAAGATCCCTGGACAGTCCCCAACAATGTCCAGATGCGCTGGCGGCCTCCCGGTCCCCGGCGACGGGCCCTTCCTTCCTAGGCCCCGTCTGTCCGACTTCGATTTTCAACTCCCAGCAAGGCCTGGGAGGCCCCACCCAGGCCACGACCTCAAATCTGGGCACCCTTCCTGGCATGGTGGCTGTGCCCTGCCACCGCCCCAAACAAGAAAGAATGTGCCAGTTTCAAGCCCACTCAACAAAGAGAGCCGGCCGCTCCCCCAAACTCCCTGAGAACCCCGGCCAGGAGGCTGGCCCTGTCCTCGTCTATAAATCTCTGTCCTGACCAAGCTCCCGGGCCTGTGGCACCCAGACACTAAGCTGCGCTGTCCCAGCCGAGGGGACACTGGTCGGCACTGAAAATAAATATTTCCCATAAAAGAGCCATTGTCTTTGCTGGGAGACAATTGTTGCTTTGCTCCCTCCTTGGCGCGACGGCATCAGAAGGCTCGGCGAGGCAGCCAGGGGTCTTGCTGCAGATGTTTGGAGAAGGGGCAACCTTGTAGGGTCTTCCTGTCCCATCGGCCCCAGCAGGAAAGGCGCCCCAGCCAGCGGTCGGCGCATGCGCCCACACTACAGGGGAACAATGGGCGCGTCGGGGCGGCGGACCCTGGGGGGCCACGCCTGCCAGCCTGGACGTGAGGGAGCCCGCCCAGCCACTTTGCGCCCTGCCATGAGCTGCCTTACCCCCGTGTTCCCTGTCCCTGGAGGCGCGGGGTGAAGGTCAGACCCCGGCCAGCGCTCGGGCCTCCCAGCCCTCCTCCCAGGCCTTTCCCTGAGCACCCAGGCGGGTTCCTGGGCCGAGAGAGCGGCTTTGTGAGTTCCCGGCAGCGACCGTGCCGGTCGCCTCGAGGTGCTTTTGCGCCAGCCGTGCAGGCAGAGGGGGCCCCACTCTGGGCGCCCCTAATGACACCCACACGGGGTCGGCCTCTGAGAAACTCGGAACTATAATAACCAGCAATACGACGACAGAGACAACGGCACGGGGACTGCTGAGACGGGGACAGAGCTGGGAGATAAGGTCTCTGCACCCAACCCCACCCACGCCTCTTGGCCCTTTTTTCCTGCTCCTAAGCAGGGCCCAGCAGGGGGCTCATCCAGGCTCGAGGGGTGCCGGGGCAGGGACCCAGCCGAGCCGCCTGCTGCAGGAGCGGACACCCAGCGGGGGCTTCTTCAGGAGTCTCCCTTCTCCCCAAAGCTGCATACATGCCCTCCGGGGCCCCCAGCCGCCGAGCATGTGGTTTTAAGATGTCTCCCTGCCTGGCCCAGAAGGGCCTCCTTCCCTTCCCAACACTAGCCCACGCTCGTGCCTGCCCGGGGGCTGCCCTGGATGCCAGGGAGCTGCCCATCCAGGAAGGCAAAGTCCTCCAGCACCCCCAACCCCACAGGCTGCCTTCTAACCAGGCCTGGCCCACACCAGGCAGGCTGTGCCCTGGAGCCTCCTGCGGGTGGGAGCAGTGGGCAGTGAGGCCGCCCCACGGGGCCGCTCGCCGTTCCCGCCGGCTGGCTGGCTCACACATCACAGGGACCCCCTCGCCCTGGCAGCCGGCCTTGGCCAGCCCCTGGAGCCCCTCGCCAGGGAGGGTCGGGTGCCTCAGAGTGGCCAGAGACCGGGCATGGTTTAAAACAGAAATGGGACCACCAGGGCCGACCTCCCACCTGCCCGCCACTGTCCATGGGCCCGGCCCCTGCTTGGTGCCGGCGTCCTGCTCCATCAGAAGCGAGCACACACACACACACACACACACACGCACACGCACACGCACACACACGTGCCAGTTTCGCTTTCAGGATCCTCGCTCTCGCTTGTGCCCTCAACAATAAACGGGGTGACACAGCTCAAGTGGTTAAAGAAAAACCCTGGGGCCCGAGCTCTGCTGGAGCCTGGCTGGCTCTCCGCGGGGTGGCGGAAGGCTGGGCAGGCAGCGAGGGTGTGCAGGCAGGGCCGCTGCCGCGAGTCGCCCCCACGCCGGCTGGAATCTCAAGCCCGTCACAGCCTGTGGTCCCAGGGAGACTCTGGCAGGCGGTGGGCTCTGGCGTTCAGACAAGAGATGACCCCCCCAAGCAGCCCTGGGGGTGCTTCCTTGGATGCTCAGGCCTTTCTCTGCTCCCCCAAGCCTTGACCAACAGGGAAGCAACGTGGATGCCCCTTGTTTGGGGCCCTATTCTACTCCCGGGGGACGCCACGCCATCCCCACCTGTGAAGGGGCACACTGCGGATGCCCCGGGACCCGGGAAACGTCTCCTGCGCTCTGCAGGCCAGGCCGGATGGAGCTCGAGCTTCCCATGATCGCCCTCGTCTCTGCAGCGCCATGCCAGGGCAGCCCCAGCCACGGCGCCTTCGCGGCTGCACCCCCGTTCCCAAGCTCACTCCCCGACGTCCCTAGGCTTCTTGTCTGTCCCCTGCTCTGATAAATCCATAAATAAAAACTCAAAATGGGGAGGAGGGCATGACCTAGCAAAAAGGCCTGGCCAGATGAAGCCTGCAGGGTGGGGGCGGACTTTCGGCCCCAGGGCCAGGGCTCGCCAGCCTACGGAGCGGCTCCCTGTTCCCCTGGGCTCTCCCCCAGGACCTGGGCCTCCAGGCGGCCAGGGGAGAGGAAGGCAGGGGCCAGCCCCGGGCTGCTGGGGCCTCTGCCCACGTTCCCAGTGACACGGCCTACGAGCCCCAGCTCATAATGCCGGGGTGTGAAGAAACAGATCCCCACCCCGTTATTTTGTGGTCAAAGCACCCAGCAAGGTTATCCAAACCACATCAATAAGGTGGGGGGATTGGGGACCTCACACCTGCCAGGGCAGTGCCGAGCCGCTCTGCTGCAGGCTGCGTTTCAACAGGACGGGTGCCACGGCCCACAGGCCTCTCAGATGACGTGCAAGCAGGCAGGGCCGGACTGCCAGGGCCCGGGGGCTCCCGAAACCCAACTTTGCAGAAATTAATTTCAGCATTCCCAGCAACGCTTGTAATTACAGCAAACGCACCACTCTCCACGCCCTCGGTGCTCCCCCGGGCTCCCCAGGCCACGGCCCGGCCTGTGCTGAGCCCCTATAAAGGGCGATTTACTACAAAAAGTTACGAGTTGTTTTTCGTTTTATGCCACTATAAACAACAACTTGCACACAGGGCCTTTCACGGGAGCAGCCCAGTCGCCACCCGCGCTCGGCCCCGGGCCCCCGCTAGATCAGCAGTTCATAGCGCCCCCCAGCAGCAAAATAAGCAGCAGCTTATTTTGGGAAGTGATTGGAAGGTCTCAGCTTTTCAAGAAAGGGCTGTCGCTTCCAACCTCTCCAAACACCTCAAACCTAAAAAGTGTTTTCTCTCCTCAGCCCACGCCAAGATGACTGCTAACCCTATTGTGTGTGGGTTCTCAAAATTTCTCGGGCCCATGGTCTGCACCCCTGAGGTCAGAAGCTCTATTTCACAAATTCCAAGTTCCAGAATTTTGGCGAGGCCCCTGTGGAGTTCTTGCAAGCTGCTGCGGCTTCAGCTTCCCCAGCTGCCTGGTTCCCGTGTCCCTGGTCCGAGAAGGCCTGGCCCGCCAGAGCGCTTCTTAGAAACCCCTTCATTAATATTTAAATATTCACTAAGTAGCGAAAGTGAGAAACGCACTTACCGTCCTTCCCAGTCGCCTGGAACCCAACCATGACCCGAAGTGTGCAGGTCGACAGCCCTGCCCTTGCCCAGGAACGCCGGTCTCAGGCAGCGCGGCGCGATGGTGCCCACGGCCGCACAGGCCCTCGGTCACCGGGCGCAGTCCTGGGCTCCCCACGCCTCTCTCCTTCACGCGTCCACACCGCAGAGAGCAAAGCGGTGCCATCTGCAACTCTTCGCAGGGCAGAACGGCTCCGGGACCGCCGGCGGAGCGCACAGCCAGGCCCCACTTCCCGGTCCCACACTGCGCCGCTCCTTTTCTCCCGGCTCCCGCTTCCCTGTCTTCGGACGACCGGACCTCGCCGAAGGGTGGTCCGCAGGATCGGGTCTCCGCGCCCGCGGCCAGCGCCGCGAGGGACCTTTGTCCCGGACGAAAACGAAAGCGCGCTGGGCTAGGGGCGCCCACGCCCTGCCGCGGAGGTCCAGGCCGGCGCGCCCCGCGACTTTCTCCAAGTTCACGTGCATCCCAGGGCAAGTGGACGGGCGCTGGGGGCCCGAACTTGCAAAGCCGGGCCGTCGGGCGCGCTGCAGGTTGCGGGCGGGCTCCGGGACCTCCCTGTGGCGCGGGCCCGGGGCACAATGGGCGCCGCCGGGCGGGCACGGGGACAGCGCGGGCCCGGTCGCGGCGCGGCCGCTTGTCTGGCGCGGCCCGGGCGCCGAATGCGGCGGCGGCGGCTTGGCACAGACGCGCTGCGCGCCCGGTGCATGCTAATGGCCGGCGGCCGCGCCATGAATTATTCAGCAGCGGCGCGGAGAGGGCGAGCGCCGCGCGGAGGGCGGCCCGGCCCGCGCGTCCCCCGCCGCTGCGAAGCCGCCGCGGCGACTTCCCAAACTTTCCCCGGTCGGCACCGAGGATGCGGCCCCCGCGGCGCCTCCGTCCCCGCCCGAGCGCGCCGGCCGCGCTTCCCCTGTTGCCGCCTATTTTATGTCTTTTGTCTCGGAGTTGGCACCTGTCCCAGAGAGCGCGTTTCCCTGCCCACCCCTTCGCCGCCGGATGGGGCGGGGGAGGTGGTACGGGGGACCTGGGGAGGAGGGGACGGGGATGGGCAAGGCGCCTACGGGCCCCGCAGTCCGGGAGGACCGCCCGGGGGTGGCGGTCGTGCCCGCGCGCCCGGGCGCCCCTGTTCGCGGGGAGGTCAGGGCTTTGGTTGTGCCCGAATACCAACGAGGCCTCCCGGGTCCCGGGGCCGTGCCCGCTGCGGGCAAGGACCAGGCGAGGCCCCTCCCTGACTCCCCCATCCGCCGCGCACCCTCCTTCCAGGGCCCGCGCGCGCGGGCGGGGCAGGCGGTGCGAGAAGCGGATTCGCCGCCCGGGCCCCGCGCCTCGCCCCGCAGCCCCGCGTGCGCGCCCCCGCGGGCACGCCGCCCCGGGCGCTCCTCGCTCGCGCGCCCCCGCCCCGCGGCCCCGCCCGCCTGCCCGCGCAGGGCAGGGGGCACCGCGCCGTGGGCACCTATCCGTCTTACGCTTCGCGCCCAGGGACCCGCACGTTCGAAGGGAGTGGGCAGCGCGAGCCCCAACCCCGGCCCACCCCCACCGCCCTGGCACCGAAGCGGCTGCCAGCGCGCGCTCGGCGGCCGCGCTCCAAAGCGCTGGCTGCCATGATTGCGGGCAGCAGGACGCGCGCGCTCACGTTCGGGCCCGGCTCGTGGACCCCGGGCGGACCGACGGTCCTTGGCCGGCTGCAGCCGCGTGCGCGCCGCGGAATGCGGCCAAGGTAGCTGGGCTCGTCTCCGCCCGGGCCGCTGGCGTCGTGGAGCTCTTGACGAGGCCCCGCCGGCGCAGATCTCGGGGTCCACGGTGGCAGCGAACTTCCCCCAGGGCAGGGTGTGCTCCAGGGAAACCCCGCGGCGGCTTCCTGGACACCCGCGGGCCCATCAAAGGGAGGGGCACGGTGCCCAGTGGGGTGGGGGCGGGGTGCACGCGAGCTGGTGAAATGGAGGGGGCAGCGCACAGTGCCCAGAGATGGAGGGGCCACAAGGTGCCTGGCGGAGTGGGGGTGGGGCGCACAATTCCCGGGGAAGTGTGGGATGGGCTGGGGCACCGTTCCCGAAGCCCCTGCCCAGCTCGGAGCTCGCTCTCCGGCCCAGCAGAAACAACTTCCTGCTCCCAGGGCGCAGGCGGAGGAGCTGTGGGAGAGGCTCTAGGCCGCAGCTTTGCTCTCCCAGCAACTGCTCGCCTGCCCACAACACCCCACTCCTGCGTGGTTCCTTCCTGGGTCCCCCAGACTGCGACCAGCACAGTGCCAGGGGTCTGGACACTAGTCAGAATGCCCAGGAGGCCGTGGCAGCTTTCCCTGCCTGTCAGCGGGGTGGGGGGGCCTGGCCGGCTTCCCTGCAGTGGCCCAGCCCGGGCTCTCGCTCATGGGGATGCCAGCGCGGGCCACTGCTCGGGATGCCCCCCCGCCCCCGCCCAGGCAGGCCGCTCGCAGAGCCAGATGGACCTGGCTGTCCCTGGACGCCCACGACGGCGCGGTTGACGGCCAGGGCCCAGAGAAGGGAGGTCTCCTGGGCCCCATCCCAGTGTCGCTCTGTGCCTTCGCCCCTCACCCCCCCGGCCGGCCTTGGCATTCTAACCAGTTTCCCTTGACGTCACATCTCGCCATTTCTGTCAACCAATTGCAACTTGCCCGTTGTCATAAAAATATATACACTTTTCATGCCATTGGTACATTCAAAAGTTCCTCGTGTGCCCTGCTTCCCAGGAAACTTCGTTCCATGCTGAATTCAGTTGTCCAGGAGGGGGACTGCCCGCAGGGCAAAGCTGAGCCGGGAGGCTGGAGGGGCTGTGCCAGGGCCTCTGCAGTCTCGGGCCCTGACCTTGGCCTGGCGGGGCACTGGACACCCTTGCCACCACCCCACCTCTGCCTGCCCCAGGACACACACCCCAAGGGAGGGGCCCCAGAGCCATTAAATTCAAAGGTGCTTTCCCGGGTATTAACACCGTCCTGTGGCCTCTTCTTTCTGGGGGACATTTCTTTTCTGTGAGAAAATTCAGTTTTAGCAAATGGAGTAGCAGTGACTCCCAGTGAATCTTGCCATTGAAATCCCGAGCAACTTTCACTTTCCACAGCTGCGGGCAAGCACCGAGAGAGGCCAGCGAACGGGCTCATCATGGGGCGGGGCTCACTTTCCCTGAGGAGGTCGAGGGTGACCCCTGCCCCAGGCAGGGGCTCTGGGGTTGGGAGCTGGAAGGCCAGCAACCTCAGGGTCCTTGTTCGGAAAAGGACCGCACCCCGGAGTGCCACACTTGCCAGCAAGCCAGCTTTCTGCTCCTGCACAGCCCTGACAGCTTCCTTCACCAGGGCAGTTCCCGGTCCCGCCAGGAAGTGCGGGTGAGACCAGAGGAGGGTGTTCGGGCCAGTCCTGGGGAGCCCAACAGCGCTCCTGGCACACTCTCCCGTCCTACACCCGAGTCGTCGGCGGCTAGCACACACTGGACCCCGTCTTTGCCGGGGGCTTCCACTACTTTAAAAGACCTGTTCTAGGTATTTTGTGGCTTAGCGACTTTGGCAGCTCCAGAGCAGCAAAAATGCTTTGGAGACACCAGACCCTTTAACACCAAATCTGTTTTTTCCAAAATAATGGAGCAAGCTCGGTAATGCCCAAAAGGGGGTTTGCAAACCATCAGATGATTACTCTTCTCATGTCAACCCCCTCCTCAAGTGCAGCTCGACAAGATGCTCCGGACCTGGCGTCCAGCGACCACGCTACAAGCTATTCATAGCCATGTCCCTGAACACTACAGATACTATAACTCATGTGATATATGTTCTGCGATTGAATGGGTGGATTAAAACATTGAATTAAAAAAGCCACGAAGAAAAAGAGATTATCTTCCATTATGCCACTTACAACTTTTGTTCCAAATACAAATTTGTACAAATACAAATTTGACAAGTGTATCATTACGGAAGGCGTGACTAAATGCCAGGATATTAACTTCGTGATTTTCACCTGAAATCACTGTATAATCACACGGGCTTGCTAACCTTTTTATTAGCTGATTTTTTTTCTCCGCTCTCTCACACACAGTAATAAGTTAATTTAGTGCCTTTTTCCTCCTCCCAATTTTTTTATTTGGTAAAACAAGAAATGGGGTGAGTCAGAATAATATTCGAGAACACACATTCTTTAAAAAAAAATTCTATACTTCTTGGCAAGATTTACATATAATTTGGTTGCAAATGCAGAAATCAAAATCTGTTTTAGTCAAGGAAAATAACAGCACTCGGGTAATCCTATTGGGTATTACTCAGTGTGGTTTTTAAATATTTTTTCCCCAACTTGTTCTCATATTCGATTATCCAGAGCACATCAGATAAAATGACCTGCCTCGGTGGCCACAGGGCCAGGTGACCAGCGCGAGTTGTCCACTAGCACGCCGGTGGACGAGACTCGGGAGGAGGAAGACCTCGGTCTGGCTGGGGACCCCGCGGCCGAGGCATAGGTCAGGGGCCAGCTCTCGCCACGCGGGGTGTTTACAGCACCAGCCTCACGCAGTGATTTCCGGGTTCTCCCAAGATCTGCCGAATGGGAACAGAGCCGCCACTTCCTGCTGTGCCCCGCAGTCCAGCCTCAGAGGGCCGCCGTGTCCCTTTGCCTCCCATTTATCAGCGGACAGCGTTCCGTGTCCACGGCCCCGGAGGACACCGCGTCCCGATGCCTGCCAGGTGACGAAGGCCAGTGGGACGCGTGTGGGCGACAACTTCTATTTTCACCAGGGTGTCAAACTCCGTAGCTCACCAGGAATGACTGCTTGGCAGACTGGCCAATGAACTTGAGGTTCAAGTTCGTGGCGGCTCGTGGGTAAGATGCCACGCCTGAGGCACCCCAGGCTGTGTGCCCTCTGGGGAGCGGCCGGCACGGGGGGCGCCAAGGGAAAAAGCGAGCTTGGGGTTCCTTCTGCGGCATTGTCCCGAAGCCGTTTGCAGGTCTGGGATTGCAACTCAATACCCCTAATTTTTAAGAACTTGTCCTCCTACTGCATGAAAGGGTCATTTTTACTCATTTATTTATGCACAGAGGTGGCTGCAGCAGCCCCTTGGAAGCAGGGACTTGGGAAGAGGGAAGGGCAGCTGGAGCTTTCAGCCCAAGTAAGAGCACACAGGGAGGAGGAACCAGCAGCCTCTGCCGACTCGCGGGCCAGGCGAGGAAACAGAAACCAGCATCCACAGAAAAGACTCTTTCCTTCCACGTCTCACGAAGCATCTCGTGCTCTCGTTCCCTCAGCTCCGACTCGCGCTCGGTGCTAACTAGCAACAGAAACGAAACTCTGGCCACAGGACAAGCAAGGGGAAGAACAAAGCACCGGGCAGGACACCGCACCAGCAGCCCGGCCCCCAAACCAGACGCCGCGGCTGCTTCCAGATCTCCTTTCCTCTTTGTGTGTTTAAATAAAGCGCAGACTTAGTGTGCCTGGAGCAGAGGCCCTCAGCGCGGCTGGCGGGGCTGGCCACAGCCACACAACCCCACCTGCCCAGAAAACTCTGGAAGCATTTTTTTTTTCAATCAGATTGAATAGAACATACTTTTCATGACGTATTGTTACCCCTGCCTCTTATACCAAGAAACAAAACCAAAAACTAACAACCCTGAAAACATTCTTAAGGGGTTAATTATTATTTTTCAAATGAAAGGGGAACACAGGGAGGAGTCTGCCATAAACCTGTGTCCCCGTGTGCAGCTCAGCACGCAGACACCGAGTCACATGCGTGGCGCTAGCGGGAACACGCTTCCCTTACAGATGAGGGAACTCACACAATTAATATTTTCCACTCCGAAGTAGTCACAACAAAAATCAGAAAATATGAATTAAGGGGATGGGCCATTGCCCTGGTTTAATATGCATTATTAAATGGCAAGCTAGGTTCTTGCCTTCCTGTAAGAAATGAGAAAAAGCACACCACAAATTAATTAAAAAAAATAAAAATTACCTTCCAAAGAGAAGTGGGTGCTGAATGTATTTTAGTCACTCAGCCCTGTGATTTCCAAAGGGGAATCAAAATTTTGGAAATTAATATTTTCTAAAGAATTTTTTGTGCCACTTGTAGCAATTTTTATTAGCAATTACAGATATATTAGAATTTGGCGTTTAAGTTTCTGGTTGAAGGAGGTAGCAATTCCCATGAAAATGAAAGGACAGCTGAAATTTTCATAAAAATTTCACTCCCCAAATGGCCAAGGAATGGCTTTCTTCCACGAAATAAACCTCGATTTATTTCACCTTATCGACCCTTTATGGAAACCTTCAATTGCTATTATTTAAATAACTATATATGCCTTTTGAAATATATCTAAGTAGAATCTATTAAAAATGTAGAGCAATTGTAAACTTTAAAAACTGTTGACTGTTTATTAAAATTTTTAAAAATGTCAGGGCGATCAGTTGGAGATTTCCCTGCTGGCAGGTGATGTGAGAGCTGCGGGTTACTTGGTTCTTACAGTGAGACAAGTAAGCAGAAACCCTCTTGAAGAAAGGGAAGGAAGTAAACCCTGACTTCCAGCGCCAATGGCTCATTGTTAAATTATAAGCAACAACAGGAACTTTTTTTAAAAAATCAAAGCTTTGCAGATCACTTCTTTAAAATGATTGCAACAAAACCAAGCTGCCTGCAGAATGGAGGGGAGGGGGGTGTCAACTACACGTTGTTTGAAATTTGACCACACTCGTGTTACTCACTGAAATACTTTCATTTTAATTTCTAAAACTGTAATATGATTTCACACAACACAGGTGAGTCACTTGCTTTATATATAATGACAGTTTCATTTTCTCATGTCTAAATATTGTAGCTTTTTGATATGGTGAACAGAAAGACAGTCAGATACAGTATATCCTATATACAGGATATTTTATAAAGACAAAGAGCAGGGTGGATTTTTCAAGTATGCCCTCTCCCTAGAAAGTGAAGAAATGTTGCAATTAAATTATCGCTGCAGGACCAAATGATATTTAATGGTTACAAAGAAAAAAAAAACAAAAAAGAAAGTCAATGCTTTTGTTCTGTTTTGTTTCTTGCTATTAATAGAGCAACTTTGGTGTAATTCCTAATTTTAAAAGAACATGAAGTTCTTTTTTTTTTTAACCAAAAGAGTGGTAATGCAGGCAATCTGACAAGGGGAGATAGTGACCTTGAAAATAAGCGTCTCAGGAATTTTCACAGAGTGAACGTGTATTTTTACTTGAAAATTCGAGACACAGACGGGCGAGTTCCCGCCTGCTGGAGTGTCCAGGGTGGGGGGGTTTGAACTCTTGGCGAGGGCTCATGCCTCTGCTAATATCTTATCCATTAACCAGTCCTGGACACCATGTTCTCAACCAGCTACTTCCAAGTCTCCTGGCTCCGGGCTGGCTCCAGCCCTCACCCCCTTTCTCAGTCTCCCAAACACAGAACACACAGACTTAGAGAGGGCCAGCCTCCCTGGGAAACTTCTCAACGCACACCTGGATCTACAGCTTCGAGAAAGTTAACCAGCCGTAGCCAAAAGCCAAAACACCCAGCCACCGAACAGTCTGCAAGAAACACAGAGTTCTTTGACAGGACAAGAAGTCTTATAAATAAAATAGCTCCGAGGCAGGCGGGCTGAATGAGCCTTTTAAGATCGCCTGTTGGTGCTCCCCTTTTAATATTAGCACGTTAAATGTTAGCTCCACCAGGTACTATCCCGGGGTGCACATGTGCGTGTGTGTGGGTGCATGTGTGCATGTGTGGGTGCATGTATGTGCATCTACATGTGGGGCGTGCATGCATGTTGTGGGGGGGGATGCAAGTGTATGTGTGTGTAGAAATAAAAGCTGGGTTGCCCTTAGGCTTGGACAATCTGAGTCCCTGGTGGGGCGCCCCGAGCCCAGATAAAGGGCAGGCCCCACATGCACTCCCCGGGTCACATTGCCTTTCGCTGCGCACACACCAACACCCCAAGTCAGAGGGACATAATCCGCCAAAGAACAGGACTGAGCTCAGATACAGAAAAACTTTTCCTACCCGACAAGAGTGTGTCCTGTGAGGGGCCAGGCAAGTGGGCCTGCTTCTTGGACACCAGAAAGCCCAGGCCAGCACGGGGCAGGCGACGGAGGGTTGGGGGCTGAGGTGTGCTCTCCCCCCTTGCCCCCCAACTGGCAGCTCTGGAAGCCACAGCAGCCCCACAGCCCAGGAGAGGGACTCCAACCGGTGACCAGGGCTGGGGTTGGGGCGCAGAGGCCGCCAGGCAAGGGACACAGGACGGTGGCTGAGAGTCCGCCTGGGACGTGAACGAAGCTTCAGGGCTGTTGAGGGTGCAGGCCTGGAGGAAGGGGGTCTCCCCACCATCCAGCCAACCCTCCAATGGGGTCACGACCCTGAGGGAGGGGGATGCTTGGCCTCCTGCCTGATGTCAACCCGTGCTCGGCCTACAGCTCTCGAGGCACCGCAGAGGGCTCCCAACATCACCCCCGGGCATCCAGTAGGCGCCGCGACCGCAAGGCATTCGGGCACCACACGGCCTCGAGGGAGGGCTTCTCCCGCAACAGGGACGCGGCCCCGGACAGCAGCGCCGGTCACTGGTCACTTCCGGGGCTCGGGCGCCTGGGAGCCCGCAGGGAAGGCCGAGCCAGAACCATCATCCCTCCTCCAAGACTGCGGGCCCTGGGCCCCTCGGCGCAGCCCCGGGACCCCAGCACACTCGCCATTTTGTTATTCTTGCTTTTTTTCTTTTTAAGGAAAACATTGCCCCCACCCTTCACACCCTCACACACACTGGCTTATTTTATAGGTAAAAACAGTGCAGTGCAAAAACAGAGCCCCATTGAAGTCTGGGTCTCAGAGCTGCTTCGGCTGGCCGGCTCCAGCGCGCCCCTCCCCTGCCGCCAGTCCTGGCCACCTGAGGCGCCCACCCTTCCCCGCCAGGTGCATCCTGACCGCCCCCTCCAAACTGGGCCAGGGTGGAGGGGCCTCTGGCGTAAAATCGCAGCACCAGCTCCCCGCGGGGCTCCCCAACATCCTCCTCACAGAGACGCCGCCCCTGAGTGGGAAGGTCACGCTGCCCTCTGCCCGGGCCCTTTCTGCCAGGGGCCAGCGCCCTGCAACCCAGATTCCCCACCAGACCACCAAGGTGGCTCGGACCCCCCTCACCCCACTCCCCCACCACCCCGCCGCCTGAGGCCCAAGCAAGGTGATGAGGGTGGCTTGGAAAGAATCTCCAGGCTGCATCAGCAGGGCGTGGGGGGGGGGGGACCGCCTCCCAGCAGAGAAGCTGCTGAGGCCACTTCCCCTTTCACCCCTCAGCCAGGCTGGCATCAGCCTTCCCCAGAGGCCGGCATATGCCCATCCGCTCTGGCTTTTGTGCCTCCAAAAAGAGAAGGGATGGCGGGGTGTGGCAGCAGGAGTCAGTGAGGCAGCGCTGGGCAGGGGCTTCTGGAAGGCCGTCCGCAGGGACGCGAGCCACACCGACCGCAGCCCCTGCCCTCCCCGCTCGGGGCGCCGGCCAGACCCAGGCTGCTCCGTCCTCCCGCAGGGCTCCTCCCAGGCTTCCCGAGCCGCCCCACATCTGGACATTCCTCCCGGCACACGTCAAGTTCAGAAACAAACTCGACATTTAAGAGTCTCCTTAGCGAAGCCGGGTGGGCAGGACTACGAACTAACGAGGATGGGCCGGAGGACCCCCAGTGGCCAGGCCGGGCGCCAGCGGTCACCCTCGGGGTCAAGGGAAGGACACCTTCCGCTTGCTTCTTTGTGGACCTAATTATTAGGCAAAGTGCTTAGGAAAAGACAAAAACCTTTCTTAAAGTTACAAGGAGCTAAGTTTCGAAGCTTCTTGGGATAAAAAATAGAACCTTGTCCAGGATTGAGGGCGACAGAGCCCATGTCAGGGGCCCAGCCTAGAGTAATGTCCACTGTCTTCAGCAGAGCAGGCCAGGCGTCACCCCACTACCCGAGTCTTCAGAAGCGGGGAGCTTTGGAGGGGAAGGAGGTGCAGGGCCCACGTGCAGGATTCCCAGCAGAAACAAAGCAGAAAAAGGGCAGCCGGAGAGTAAACCCTCCCTGCACCTCTGCCAGCCCGGCTCAGCTCTTGCAGGGTCCTGCGCGCACCTCCAGCTGCCCGGCCCGCCCCCATGGCGGGCGCCCACCCGGCCGTGGTGGCAGCTTGGAGTCAGTCCGCGGCCCAGAGGTATCAGAGAGGACAGGAGGCCAGGAGGCGCCGGGAACACTTGGGCGTCTGCACCAGCTCTGAAGGCCGCGAGGCCCGCGTGCGCCTCCTCCAGGCAGTTCCCGGGCTTGCGGCTCAGGGCGGGGCCGCGAGGGCTGGCCGAGGCAGGGGCTGGGCGGTTCAGTTCCGCTCCAGGTGAGGGTCTGGGTCCGCTTCAAGGGCCCCGGGGCCGGGCGTCTGAGCGCGCCGCCGGTACCTGTCGGGCCAGAGGCCGGATCGCCCGCAGCGCGGGGGTCAGGGTCGGTGAGGGCCGGGCCAGTCTGGCGGGGCTGGGGGCTGGGCTGGGGCCCGAGGTGTGTCTCCGTCCGCGTTCGCCTTGGGCGCTGGGTCGCAGCTGCCGACCGCGGTCGGAGCCCGAGTTTGATTCCGGGTCGAAGTTGGGGCCCGTGACCCGAGTCCGAGCCTGGTTCTGCGGTCCGGGCTGAGCGTGTGTCCCGACGCCAGGTGGGGCCCGGCTTCGGTCTCGGTCCTAGCGGGGGTCCGGGGTCGGGGGCCGCTCCCGCCGCGGAGTCGGTGGCCGGCCGGCGGCCGCGGCGGCACGCGCCCCAATTAGCCGCGGGCGGCCGGCGGGGCGGCCCCATTGAGGGCGAACAAAGGGCGCGACCCCGGGGTCAGGGAGTCGCGGGCCTGGCGGCCGCCGCTTTATTCAACAACCCTGTTTACTTTGCCCAAGGAAAGTGCACAATATATCGACTAAAGCGGATTAGAGGGTCGCGCCCCCGAGGCCCGCGGGACCTCCCAGCCCGGTGCCTTGCTCGCCGGCCTTGACAAAGCGCACAGACCCTTCCCACCCCGCCATGCGCCCCCACCCCGCCGGGGCGGCTGGGGAAACTGAGGTTGCGGCAGGCCGGCCTCGCGTGGGGGCTCTGCCCTCAGCTCACTCGCTCCGCGTGGGCCGCCAGGGCAGACGTCCCTGGGAGAGCCCCCAGCCGGCCTTCTAAGCCCAGGGGGACGCTTCCTGGGCCCACATTTTCAGTCCCCAACTGCTGCTCCCTGCAATCATCTCCCAGGGAAGCCAACCACACTGCAGACAGGCCAAGATATTTCAGGGCGAAGCCTGGGCAGAGCCTTCACATCATGAAATCCTGTACCGTGGCCACTCAAGAGAAAATTCCCACCTCTTGTCCCACCACGAGCAGAACCGGCGCCGCCGCGGTCCACACACCAGTGCCTGCAGGATGCAGAGGAATGTTTTGAGATGTGGAAGTCTCGGGAAGTATGCGCTGGAAAAAACATTTCTTTTAAATGAAGGCAAATGATGAGTATAAATAAACCACTAATATTTCCCCCAAAGACGTGGCTTCGCAGCCGGCACTATAAATCCAAGATCTCTGCCCTTCCCCAGGTACAAACTTGCAGAATCTTTGCAGAGTGCCTTTAAAGACCAGGCAGCAGAAAGCAGAAAAAGCAGAAAGCAGATCTGGGCGTCGGAGGCCGGAGGAAGGCCTTTGTGCCCGCCTAGGAGACAAAGCACTTTGAGGGGCCATGCGAAACCAGCTCTGGCCAGGGCCTGCGCAGCGTCTGACTGGTAAGCTATCCGTACACAACTCTCCCACCGAGCAGCACAGATATTTATTCACTCTACATTTTTGTTGCCCTCGCAAGTATTTCTGCTCTAAGGGAGCCCCCCATAACCAGTGATGGGAAACCCACGCTTGTCTGTCCCTACTCACCAGCCTCTGCAAATGATGTTGTCTTGTTTACAAAATACCTCGCTGTCTAGAGAAGGCCCAGGGGAATCTAAAGGATAAGTACCTGAAGAGTAAACTATAAAGACAGATATTGAAGATGGGACGATTTAAATGATGAGTATGAAGTATAAGTGATACAGGAATAAAGTACAGGGAAAAGGAGAATTCCCCAGAAATAGCAGCTCACTGTGCCCCCCTGGGACACGGTGCGGGATAATGATTCACAGCCCCGTCTGCGGTGTGAGATGTCGTCCGCCATCCCTCTGTGCCGCGACACTCCATGTCGACAGCATTTTAACGGTGACACAGGACCCCTCACCGCAACTGACCCCGGCCAGGGGGCCCCCACAACCGGCTCCTGCTAACATTTTTCCTGTTTTTACGACGCTGAGGCAGCGACTTTGCCAGAGAAGGTTGTCGGCCACGAGGTCGGCGCTGGGTCCCTAGGTCAGGAGGGGGAGCCGCCAAGTTCCCAGAGGGCCAGGGCGGACCCCTAGCTGTGTGGCCTCTCAGGCGCGCCCTTCCGCTCGGGTCACTCCCGAAAGCAACATGAATGTCCGCTCGTGCCCTGCAGTGTCCCGGCCGTGTGGAGCGTGCGCCCGAGGGTCTGTGCGGCCCGCCGAGGTGAAACGGCACCTGGGCAGTGGGCCCCGGTCAGAGGCAGCCCATGTCCACCCCCCGGCCCTGGCACCAGCCCCCCACAGCTTGGCTGGAACGGAACATCTTCGAGCACTATCTCAACCGTGCTGGAGGAGCCCAGTGGGCAAAGAAGTGGCTTGTTTGATTTGGCCCCCAGGCCTCTCCTCCAAGAATTCAAGTCTCAGGCCTGCCCGCGCCCTGGAGAAGGTCTGGCTCCTTCGCCCCGCGCCCTAGTTAGCCACAGGCCGGCTCTGCCTGGGCCTCACTGGCCCCGAGCTGGCTCAGAGCGGCAGGGGAGGAGGCCAGGCGCCCTATCCAGAGGTCTTCTCCCCGAACAAGGGGGCCCCGTGGAGGTGACCTGGACGCCAGAGAGGACAGAGGCCCTGAGGCCAGGAGGGCGCCGTCAGAAGATGCCAGGGAGCTACCAAAAAGGGATACTGCCAGGATGGCTGGGCAGAGAGGACACCTCAAAGGAGCTACGGGGAAATGTGTCCAGACTGGAGCGGGGAGGACGGTCCATTTCCCCGTCGCTTTCCCAATTTCCTACAATGAGTGTATATTTTTCATCATCTGAAAAGGGTCATGTTACTGATCCAACCATTGTAAGTCAAATAGTTCTAATTCATTATAAGCAGAAAGTGAACTACTGTTAATATTTATGAGCTTAACACAAACAATCATAGCCGTGTATTGCCAAGAAAGTCACGAAGATGAGCAGGGCGCTCACGTGTCTCCAGCACTTCACACTGAAGAGAAACACTTGCAAACAGAAAATGAAACTGGCTAGCTCTGCCCGAGCGACTGGCCGCCACGCATAATCCTGCCGCCCTGGCGCTGGGCTGGGCGGGCACCGTCCTCTCGTTTTGAGGACACGAAAACTGAGGCTTGGAGGTGCTCTGGGAAGACCCTCGGGCCTGGACAGAGTGTTGGTCTCCCGCGTGCCTCCGAGCGCCTGCCCCATCTCCAATCCTGGCATCTTCCTGCAAGGAGACATTTTCCCCTGGGGACCTAGAATATTTCCTGTTATTCCAATCTCCCCCCCCTCGCCCCGCCCCTTGCTGGAGGTGGTGCTTGTGGCTGGGGCAGAAATGCAAAGAGTGAGGATTTTTGTTGGGCTTGTATGCACAGAGTGGCATTTGCACAGGGGACCCCATTGCTTGAGGGATACAGCAGAGGTGTGACGTGTCCTGTGCTGGCATTGGAACAACGTCACGCCCTCCAGGAAGGGAGAACGTGCCTGGGAGGTAACTGTCCCCAGCCAGCACCCCGGGGCTGGTGCCCACGGAAGGACACCCGCAGTGGTGTGACACCCCATCTGATCTTTTTTGCCTGTGGCCATTTCCAGTCTTGATACCAGATGGGAGCAAATCTACAAATCCAATGGATTTGATCTTACGCATCTCTCTTTTAAAGCGAGTTAAAAAGCCAACTGGCATGCTGCTTGCTATTCTAAAAGGCGACTTCTAAATTTGGGTGTTTTAAAAAAATTGTACTCTGGCTCAAAAATTCAGTGGATCTCGGAACATGAGTACGATCCACCACTCTTTGTGCTGAAACCATCGTAACTGCTTTAAAATTAGTCAGAACAAAGTGACACCAGTGGTACCTCTGCCACCATCACTCGCTGTCTGAGCAGAAACTCTAGCCCAGACCCGCCCCAGAGAGCGGCCAGGCTGAGCCTCTGGGACGGGGATTTCTCATAGACAGACCCCAAAATATTCCAGACTCAGAGACATACTGGGTCAGACAGGGATTGCATCAAAAGTAAATAACCATAAAACGTGACGGACAGGTAAGAGCGCAGATTGGAGACACTGACCCCAGATCTTCCCTGCAAGAAAAATGTCTCCTCTTTGGAAGGTTCAAGCTGGTAAGGAGACAGGGATATTTTCAAAAGCCCCTTTCTCTTCCTTCCCCTCTTTGTACAGAGCGTAGCACCCCCCCACCTCCCAAAATAAAAACACATGCCTTTAAATGAAGCAAAGAAAGTCAAAATGCAGAATCCCTGGCAGATTATTTTCGAGTAAAAGAGAGAGAGCGACAAGCCAGGCTGGATGCCTTTTGGGGGGCAGTCACCTTTTCCATAAGTTCACAACAGTCAGCTCCATCTCTGGGATGCTGGGATTTTGCCCCCCGGGGGTTTCCTGACAGCTAGTCCGCACAAACGCCGGGGGTCCTGCTTTCCCGCCTGGCAAAGCCCACTTCCCCGACTTCCAGGTACCGGAGCAGAACATGTCACCGGCCTGTTCACTTTAAAACACACAGCTCGGGCACCAGCCTGGGGACACTCCTGAACTGTTCACAGCTTACACTGTCTCCAGAAATCACGGTCGTGGGGCAGAGGGACCCTGATCCTGAGGGGGGCCCAGCATGCAGCTCTCTAAGTCACAGGACAGTCCCTCCTGCAGTGACAGCCCCACAAAGACAGGGCTGCTCAGATCCACTTCCCGAGAGACCCCACGAAACCATGTTGGCCCAGGCCTGCTTCCAGCCGACGGCTTCCGGGAGCCGCCGAGGCTGCTGATGGGCACCGCAGCCCGGAAAGGATGCCCCAGCTGGCTGCCAGGTCAGCCATGGGCAGCAGGGGGTTAATCCGGCAAGGACTGGGGAGCAGGACGGGGCAGGGGGCAGCCTAGCCAGCCAGGCGCAGACCCAGGGGCTCTGTGGGCCTGGCCACGGCATGGCCACATGCACCCTAAGCGGGCCTTCATGCTGTCCCCAGGCCTGGGACGCGGCTGAAGACCCGGCAAGCAGCCCCCTCGTCCCGGAAGGCTGCACCTCCACCCAGTCTCTCCGCGCTGGGCTGCGGCTGGGCCCTGACTCAGCCCTGGAGGCATCCTCCACCCTGGCCAAGAAGGGCCACCAGCAAGAAAGCAGAAAAACCCGTCTCAAGTTGGCGTGCGTGGGGTGTGCACAGGACAGGGACCGGCCGAACCTGCGCTGCCCATGGCTGGGGCTCCCGCCACATCCCAAGCGGCCACTGACCCTTGCAAGGGCGGGGCCCATCAGGCACACTCCGACGTCAGACACTTCAGAGTGAAAAAAGAAACCTCCTTAATCGTGTCATGGTAATTGCTGATCGAAACGACCCTATTTGGAAGACACTATTTTAACACGACGACAGTGAGTGTCCCCTGTCCACGCTCACCGCTTGGGAATGTGCACTGGACATCCGCTTCCGGCCAGCGCCTCTGGGCCCTCTGTGCACAGCTGGCCGGGGCCATGGGCAGGGGGCGGTCAGCAGCCCGCTGCCAGCTTCCCCGTCTCCCTGCCCAGGGTCAGGGGCGGCCTCACGGCCACGCAGACGCCAGCCTGTGTCCAGCTGCCCTGGGAGTGGGCTTGCACACTCAAGTGTCCGGGCCTCTGTAGAACACGCGTGCCCACATGTCCGGGCCTGGCTCCTCCTCACGGCAGGCCGCGTCCACAGCTGCTGGCCGAGCTGCCCCAGACTCATGGACCCCTCGGTGGCCCCCAAAGAGCCCTCGGGGCCAGACACCTGACCCTCATCAGGGGCCAGACGGGCCCCCCAGGGCTGCCTGCACAGACCTGCCCGCTCACGGCCACGCCGTCCCTCCGTCAACCCGAAATCCGCGTCTGAGAGCCGCGCCGGCGTAGATGCACAGAGCCGCGGAGCCGCCATTGTGCTCCGTGACTGTCTCAGCCATTTTTGCTTCTGATTTTGAAGCCATTAAGTTTAAACACGTTTGTGGGCCCAAGGCTCTGTGCTCCCAGAGCTGGTCCCAGCCTCCACCCCAGGCTTCCTGTGCTGCACCCCCACACTGCGGGGTGCTTGGGTCACCCTAGGGTTCGGGGCTCGCCTGCCCCAGTCATCAGATCACCCCTTCACTCCAGAATCCGTCCCTCGCCTCCTGCCCTGAATGTGCAGTGTGGGGAGTCCCCGCCAGGCCCCCGAAGAACTTTCCACATTATTTTTAAAACACAAAAATCAGACACAAGAAAGGCTCAGGATCCCAGCATGGCTGCCGGCCCCACGTCAGCGCCCCAACCCCAGCCCCAAGCACGGCGCTGGGGTGGCCAGGCAGGCGCGCCACAGGCCAAGCCGAGGACAGCCCACCAGGCAGGGCGACCTCTCCCCCCGCGGCCCTGCGGGGCCCAGGGGGTGGCATCTGGCTCCCGCATGGCCCCCTCCTGCGGTGCCCCCCTGCCGAGCCTGGGCCCCCACCCCATTGGGTAAGGCCTGGTGCAGGAGATGGTTAAATTCTGCATCCTTTTTGCATCCGCCTCCAGAGGAAGCGCTGCTTTTTTTCCCCCCAAGTAGAAGGAGAGAAAAAAAAGCTGAGAGCAGCAATTTGCAGGCCTTGGGATGTTTTTCTCCTTGACAGCCTGGGCCCGCCTCGCCCAGCCCTTCCTCAGCCCAGGCCCAGCCCGAGCGCCTCTCTGCCCGGCGCGGGCCCATGGCCTGGGAGGGAAGGGGCGCGGGCCGCCCCGTGCCCGGCACTGCCCTCCATTGTGGCTGCCTCCTCCGCCAGCCGCCGCCCGCCCGGCCACCCCGCCTGCCGCCCGCCGGCACCCCCAGGGGCCCTCACCTCTGGGGCCCCGGCCTGCCGGCCTCCCGGCCTCGGGTCCTGCTGGCGCCCAGGGTGCCCGGCCACGTCCTTGGCTCGGCTGCCGCTCGCCCCACCCTGCTTCCCGCCTCGGTGAGCCTGGCACGGGGCCAGGCCGCTGGGAGCCCGGCCCTGGCGGGGAGCTCTCGGCAAGGGCATGGGGAGGGGTGCGGGTGGTGCCAGGGGAGGGCTGGGCCCAGATGCCCGGCGGCCGCCCCGCCCGGCCGGCCCGCGGGGCCTCCCCCTGCTCCGTCTCCCGAGCCCCATAAAGGCACAGACAACACGGGCGGTTTAGTCAAAACAGGCATGTGCGGAGCCGGCAAACAAACAAAAGCCCTTATTTATTTATTTAGTTCACACACTCAGATAAGCAGGCGCCTTTTGTGCGCACCAGAAAGGCACCGGCCGCGCCCGCCTGGTCCAGCCCGCGCCCCCGCCTGGCCCGGCATCTCCATATTTAAATCGGGCAGCAGCGTATGATTAATTAAGAAGGAAAAAGGCAAAAAGGAAGAAAAGCGGGGGGTGGGGGTGGGGAGCCGGACATTCCGGCAGCGCCTTGCCAAGGTGCCCCCGGCCGCTTAACTCTTCCGGTGCCGGTGGGCGGGCGGGCACAGGGGCCGCCTGCCCTCGGCAGAGCCGGGCTGAGATGCCGCCCGCCTCCCTCACCCGGTGCCACCCTGGGCCAAGCTGCCCCAAACGCCCTCTTCCTCACACCCAGAGCCGCTGCCCAGACCTGTGAGCTGGGGAGACCCTCAGAGCCCCCCAGTGGGGGGTGGGGAAGAGCTGCTGCCCCGTGTGCTGGGGCAGACTGGTCCTTTGCCACCCACAGTCACCCCTACGCCCGCCATGAAGTGGGCGGCCCCCGACCTGGCCACTCACACAAGCCCCCTCCCTACTCGGGCACCCCCTGCCCCCAAGAGCCGGCAGGCCGGCCAGCCACCGTCCGGAAGCGTCAAGGGCGGTGGTGAGCTGGGCGGACCGTGACCCTCGAGGCAGGTAGCCCGGAGAGCCTGGACGCAGGCCGCGGCTACCACCACGCTCGGCCTGCGGCCTCGAGCGCGCTGCCTGCGTGCCTACCCCTGCCCCTGCCCCATGAGGTGGGAGAACAGTAGGTCCCAGCGTGGGCCTGAGTGGAGAGAGCAGAGGCTCAGATGGTGCCCAGGACCCCTGCCCGGGGGTGGGCAAAGGTGAGGACCTAAGGCTTCTGGCGGGGGGGCCTGAGCACAGGTGCGGACCCGAGGAGTTCTGGGGCAGGTCAGTGTGCTGAGAACCTGGCCAGGTGCTGGTGTCCAGGAGCTCCCTGAGGGCCGGGCTGACTGGGCGCCGGCCTGTCTGCCTTGGCTGACAGTGCAGGGCCTGGGAGGGCGCTGGGGCCAGACTGACTTTGTCAGCACCCCCTTCACAGCTGGCTGCAGGGGGGCCTGCACCGCCTAAGATCCCCCAGACAGCAGGGTCTGCTGGGCTTTCAGCCAGGGCCTGCTACGCCCCCAGAGGCGCCCTGTCTTAGCTCTGGGGCCAGCAGGGGTGTCCCCTCATGAGGCAGAAAGGCCTCTGCAGGGGGTGGGCCTCAGGGCCTGCAGCCGGGAGACTGCCCTGACCAGCCAGGCTGACCCACCCTCGTCATGGGAATCCTTGAGGGCCAGAGCCTCCTGGTGTGGGCCAAAGGCCCTGCGGGGCGTGGCGGGGTGGCCAGCCCAGGAGTGCAGGGGCTCCGGAAGCGGGCAGAGGCGGGACCGAGTCCCCGGAGCCGCAGGGGGCACTGCTTTTGGCCAGGAGAACGCAGGTCGGGCTTCTGGCCTCCCTGCCTGGCAGTAATAAACGTCACGTGTGAGCCCGTTGGGTGGCACTTTGTTCCAGCAGCAACAGGAGCAGGCAGTGCCTGCCTCTCCTGACCGCCTGGCGTCTGGAGGAGGACCTGGGGCTGTGGCCTGCAGACACCCTGCTCCACAGCTCACCCGAGTGGGCTCCCTGCATGGGTCACCCCCCTCCCCGAGGGGCTCCGCACTCGGCACTCAGTGCTGCCCGCTCAGCGCAGCTGAGGGGCGGGTGGTTTTCCACAAGGTTGGAAGTAGGGTGCCCGGCCGGCTGCCCCCACACAGGGACCAGGCTGAGCAAAGCGGAATTTCAGGGGGGCGCCTGTAGAAGCTTCTGGAACCCAAAAGTCTCCCGACACCTTCACTCCCTTAGGGAAAGAGCAGCAAGGGCACAGGGCTCCCTCACGCCTGTAGGGGCGGCCAGAGGCGGCCACGGGTGCGGGAATAAGCGGTTAGGTCAGGAAATCCTTCCGGCGGGACCCAAACTGACCGCTGAAAACCCCGAGGAGGACTGTCCCGACGTAGGGCCCATGAGACGCACCCAAGATATAGTGTCCCCAGGACGAGAAGCGAGACGCTCTGGCCCTCAGCCCCCAGGCCCGCGGACTCCTGCCTGTGGGTACTGGCGGCGGGGCAGGCGGCTGCCCTAAGTCTGTCTTCTTTTGTGAGGGTCTGAGATGTTCTGGAACCACTAGAAGCACTGGTGAGGCCAAAAATGAAATCAGTGTGGGGGTTGGGTCTCTGGGTCAGGGCCCGTGGCCCCCCACAGAGCCCCCCAACAGGAAAACCCTGCCCCGAAGGGCCCGTGCTGGGGCAGGCGCCCTGTTGCCACCATCTTGAAGTTCTTCATCGCTTCGGAAAAAGGCCCGAGGCCGCACGTTCTGATTTCATAAGTGGATGCAAGTTTGTGTTTCTGGGCGTGGCCTGAGGCGACGCCCCATCCCTGAAGGGCCAGCCCGACGCCCCCTCCCAGTCCCCCGGACGACGGCCAGCTCCCTGGGCTGGGGGGGCCTTCCCACGTGGCACCCCTTTCTCCTTGCTATGTGGGCTGTCGTGAAAGCGGGACATGGGGCTGTTTGTACACCCATGCACCATCATTCGTGGAGCTTCCTGGAGCCCTGAAACCACAGCACCCCAAGTGTTAGGGCTTTCTTACAAGATGTGTGTCCCCACAAAGTAGCTGTCTCGGCTCGGGCCACAGCTGCGGGCCTGCCCTGCCGCTGGCCCCCCAGCGGTCAGGCGCACCTGGGGCTCCAGGCCTAGGGCCTGCAGTTTAGAAGTGACCTCAGCGCAAAACTCGGGGCCCCCGGGGTCCCCCAGGAGCAGGGCTTGTAGGAGGCGTCAGGGGTCCTCGTCGCGAGTCCCACGCGCCCTCGATTCTCCCGCAACCATCAGAGTGGATGAAGCCCATTTCACAGGGGGGCAGTGGGGCTCCTAGCAGGCGCTCAGGGCCCAGGGCACCGCAGGCCAAGGCAGCTTGTCCACCCGGGTCCAGTCGCTGGGGGCAGCAGGCTGCCCTGGCGAAGGACGCAGGTTTGGGGTCGCCTCGGCATCCTGTCCCTGTTATCCCCTGGCACAGCGCAGCCAGCACGGAGGCCCCCCAAGGACGGGGGACAGGCAGCTTGGGCACCTCGCTTTGGGTGGATTTTCACTTCAAAAGAGCTCGGGGAAGCAGGTCTGGCAGCAGAGATGCAGACAGGCTGGGGCCAGGGAGCGCCGGGGCTGTGCAGCCGGCTGACGCCCCACGATGCTGCGGCATGCTCGCTCCTGTTCCCCAGATCTGAGGGTGCGCCCAGGAGCATCCGGGGGGCAGAGGGAGCAGCGACTCGGACCTGCTCGAGGGTCCACAGGGGTGCAATCTGGGAGCCCAGGGGACGTGTCTCCTGGCCTGTGATTTTCAAGTTGGTGCCATTCCGCATGTGACTCTGGCCCCCAGGCCCACACCCTCCGCAGCCCAGGCTGTCTGGTCCCATGGCCCCTGCAGACCCAGGGGTGCCTGCCTGGCCCTGGCCTGCCTGCAGAGGGTAGCGTGGCCCAGCCCGGCCAAGTGTCCACGGCACAGAGGTGGGGGCCCGCTCAGTTCCCACTGTGGGTGCTCCCACCGGCCCCCACCCTCTCACCCAGGAGGGCTTTAGGTCCGGTGCCCCGCATGGAGGTGAGGCGAGTGATGGCCTCTGGAGGCTGGGCCCTGCCCACTGCTGAGAGCCTGCCAGGGGCCTTCAGTCAGAGCCCACAGCCAGGGCTTAGGGCAGAATCTGGAAGCTTCCACCCATGGTGGGTGCCCCAGGATCAGGCCATGGAAGGGCCAGAGGTCTTGCCTCCGGCTAAGGGAGGGAGGGGGCAGTGGAGAAACTTCTGGGGGCAGAGATGGGGGAGGCCCCAGTCCAGCTCCCTCCCCTCCCTGGGCGCTGACCACTGGCTGCCATGTTTGGGGCAGACTTGGCACCCCGGCCAGAGCAGATCAGGTGGCCATCCTGCTCTGGAGGGTCACCCAGGGTGGCAGGAGGGGCGGATGAGGAGCAACGTCCCCCCAGTGCCCAGAAGGGAGGGCAGCCGTGTGGGCCAGGCCTGCCGGGAGCTGGAGCGGCGATCCCTCACCCCTGCAGCCCCACCTGTGCGCGATCCCTCACCCCTGCAGCCCCACCTGTGCGCAGACGCTGGGCGTGCCCGGTGGCCCAGCCGGACACCTGAGGGCCAGCGGGCACCGCGGCCCCTCCCCTGCCCTCTGGAGAGCAGCAGCCGCCGGTGTGCGGGAAAGAAGAGCGACCCAGAGGGAGCCTCTTTTCCCTTTAAGAGCCCGAAGAGCCGCCGCCCAGACCCGCTGCCCTCGGGAAGATGTCGGAGAGATTCCTTTCCGAACTTGCAGTCTTTGTTCGGGAGGAGGCCGGAGGCGGGCGCAGCAGGGCCGGGCCGCGATCTCATGGCGGCCGCAACGCCCTCCGCGCTCCTCCCCCGGGGCGCCCTCTCCGGGCACGAGCCCATCCCGGACCCACACCCGGACCCCGGACGCCCCAACCTCAGCTGGACCCGGCCCGACCCCGGCCCAGACCCGGACCCGCCCTGAACCCGCCCCGCCCTACCCCACCCCCACCCCCACCCCGGCCGCGGCGGGCGCGAGGGTGGGGGCGGGAGAACGGGCGCCGCTTACCGGGTCGGCCGAGCGCCCCTGCGGTCAAGTTCACCTCCAGTCGCCTGGCTGTCCGAGGTCCGCGTTGGCGGGCAGAGAGGCCGCCGGAGGCCCGGGATCCGGGTGGCGCCTCGCCCCCGCGGAGCTTCTGTCACCCGCCTGGTGACCCCAACTTTGCGCACAGTCTTCAGCAGAAGTTTCCGGGCTTCGCGGCGCGGGGCTGGGTTTCAGCAGCGAGGTCTGAGCTCGCAACAAAGGGAAGGCAGGCCGGGAGCGGGGACGGGGCAGCGGGGCGCTCCCTGGGCCCAGAATTGGAAATCACACCCAGAAGCTTCTGGGGCTGCTTGTCCTTAGGGGTGAACAGGACCCCTGCTGGGGACGGGCCCTCCACTGTCCAGCCCAGTGTGAGGCCCTCTCCTCCGGCACTGTGCTGTTTTAGGATCTCTCCAGAGATTTTCAGCCAATTTGGGGGGCAGGGTTGGGCACATGAGGCTTCCGGAAAGTGGCTGACACAGTGTCCCCAGTGGGGCGACAGCCTCTGGGCCCCAGGCCCCTCCCGGCAGAGGCTTGGCTCAGCCACCGACTGATCCAGTGCCCGGGCAGAGGGACGGGACGGAGGTGCACTGGCTCCAGACCAGGGTCCTTCCCAGGCCCACCAGCCCCCAGCCCCCAGTGCAGCGGGTGTGGGACCCCGGTGCCGTCCTGAGGGGCTCCACGGGTGAGGCGGGTTCTGGGCTGGGGCCCAGGGCAGGTCTCAGGGACAGAAGCAAGGAGGCGGCTCCGCTGCGGTGCCTCAGACCTTGTGTGCAAGAGCCCGGCCTGCAGAGGGGGAGCGCGTCGCTCCTACCGGGGGGATGCCTCTCCGGCCCGCACCCCTGCGGGCTGGCCATCCTCCACGCAACACGCGGCACGCGGCACGCAACACGCGGCACGCGGCACGCGGCACGCAACACGCGGCACGCAACACGCGTTTATGGAGAAAACGCTCGGCAGCTACTCCGCCGCGGCTCAGCTGGGGAGAAGGGGGTTGTCGAGGCCGGGGTGGAGGGGTGCCCACTGTGGGCCTCTGGGGGGGTTCCACCTGCAGGGCAGCTCTGGGGGCCTTCCCAGAAAGTGTGGAATGAAGGTTCTTAGGGGCTTTCTCTGGAGCCAGCTTTAGCGTCAGCGTTTTGATTTCTCCCCGAGACCCGCGCCCGCCGGCAGTGGACGTCTCGCCAGGTGACGCGGGAGGACACGGGCCTCTTCTGTGCGGAATGGCCCAGCTCAGAGCCTGGCCCTTCTGGGGCTGGGGGGCCGTCTGCTCCTCCTGGGGCTGCTTCCCTGGGGCTCCCGGCGCAAGCTGCAAGGGAAGGATTTTCAGGACTGGGAAACACTCATCTTCCTGAGGCTTCTGCCACTGGTTTGTCCCACGGGGACTGCCATCAGCTTAGTGACCCAGCTGGGCCTGGCTTCCTGGGAGTGTGGGCGGGCAGCTGCCCCGGGCTCCGGGCTCTGCTGTGGAGACTTAAATCCTTAATCCATTTCCAGGCAAGGGCCTGTTTTCCTTTTGCCCTCCGCCCTGAGAGCTAAGATGCTCCTCTTTCCCTGGGCCATTGGTAGACAGAGTCATAAAGTAAAAAAAAAAAAAAAAAAAAAAAAAAAAAAAAAAAAAAAAAAAGCCCCCACACTGTAACTTTTACATTTCTTCTATTAAGCTCCATTTACAGAAATAACCCCAGGGTCCATGGAAACAACAGAGATCACCAGAGAATGTCCAATGGAAGAGACGGGAGGGGGTCAGGGAAGGGGACGCCCCCTCACTGCCCCCTCTTGGCCACGGGGCACAGGCTTGGTCACTGGGGGCTTCGGGGGCCGGGCTGGTGGGTCTAGCAGGTGGCATATGTGCAAGGAAGGGTCCTGATGGTGACAGTCACGTGTGACGCGTTGGCTTGGTGGGGTGGCCTCTTGTGCCAGCGCCGTGTTGTCTCTTTCCATTATAAAAGTGATGTGCCCTGTTATGGGGGTTGGGGGAAGTGAGAAAAAGAGTGAGGAAGGGAGGGGGGGAGAGAGAAAGGGGAAGAAAAGGGAAGGGATTTCTCACCTAGCCCCGTGCCCCAAAGCCAGTCACTCTGCAGCGTATTTCCTTATAGCTGCGGAACAGACACACATATATCATGTTTGAAGGTTTTCCCCTGTGACCTCCTGGCCTTATTTTAGATGGAAACCCCGCTGAGGCTCTAGGAATAGGAGCGGGAGGGCTGTGCCAGGACGGGGCCCCCGGAGCGAGCATTGTGCCTGCCGCCCGCCGCACACTGAGCAGAAAGTCTGATCACAAAGTGTCCTTAACCTGCTGCTCCCTTGGCTTCCCCATTTGTGACTTAGTTTTTAAAAAATCTCAGCAGCTTCAGGCTCTTATTTTTAATTTCCACCGTCTGTTGTAGAATCTGCTCAGTCAGGGAGGGGAGAGGAACCAGAGGCACCCCGCTTTCCTCCAGGCCGGGCCGCAGGCGGCCTGCTGGCCACAGGGGAGGGGTCAGAGGAGGAGGACAGCCCTGGGGCCCCAGAGCTGGAGGGCCAAGCTCCGCAGCCCACAGCCACAGAAGGCGCAGCGGAGACGCCCCAGCCCCAAGCCCGCACCACACCAGGGTCCCAGGGACCCACGCTTAACAGGATGAGAAGCGAGACTTAGAGTCCCGAGTCTGTACCTGTGGCTGCCTGCCAGGTACGTCTGGGCCCCTTGCGTCTCCTCTGTGTGCCTCAGTTTCCCCAGATTTGGACACAGCAGCAGTGGTGACAGGCCTCACCTTACGGGGCTGCGGGGGATGGACGTGAGCCATAGCTGAGCTGCAGCATGGGGTCTGTCCACCATTTAGTGCACTGTGAATGGCTCGTGAGCAGGGCCTCTTGCTCAGCTGACAGCATCCGTGTTGCTGGGTCGGTCAACAGTCGGCCCTTTTCCCTGTTCTATAGTACTCTGTTGTGTGACGAGCGCAGTTGACTTGGTTACGTCCAGGTGGGCGACTTGGTTGCTTCTGACGCCGAGGCTGCTGGGGACAGAGCTTTGTGGCTGCCGATTGGAAGAAAACTCTACGAGCAACCTCCTGGCTGGCCTGAGGAATACCCAGTGTGGGGATGGCTGGCGTACCTCCTGCCGGAGCACCCTGGGAGCCGTGGGGTGTCCCAGCCCATGATGGCTGAGCCCCTCTGCCACCGCCGTCAGGCGACTATCATAGTGCTTCCAGGAACACCTTTACAGCGACGCTTTTACGCACCGGACTGCGTTCCTGGGGGCGGTTTTCCAGAAGCCAGTGTTGGGTTGGAGGGTGTTCACGCTCTCAAGGCCTCGCCACCGAGCCCAGGCACATCCATGCCCACTTCGTCCCCAGGTGCTTCTCATATCAAGGCTAACCCTTGCCCACAAGGAAGCTGAGGCCATGAGGCTGGGTAGGGACACTGCTGCCGGGGTGCCCACAAGTCTTCCAGGACAACGTCCTGCTTCCTCCTCACCCACAGCCTGTTTCGGAAGCGCCTGGAATCTTCCCACAGAGAGGCTGCCGGGAGGGCCAGGAGGCGGCCGTGGGATGCAGGCAGCCCCCCGCCGCCAGGCGGGCTTGCCAGGCTCAGCCACGAGCTGGGGCGTGGGGCTGTCCTCACACCCTCGGGCACTGGCCTCGCTCATCACCGCCGACCCGTCCATAGTTGCCCTCCTGACCGCCTTCGGAGCCAGGGGTTGGAGTGTCCTAACTTGACAGTCCTGGGGTGCATTCTGGTCCTGCACAGGGGACCCTGGCTTGGCTCCCACATATTGACCCACTCAGCCAACTTGGCCCAACCCTCCCAGCCCGGTAAGGACGAAGGCCATGCTGCAGGGGGATTGAAGGACAGGCCCGTTCCCAAGATGGCTGCTTCCAAAGAGGTGTCTCGCTGGCCTGGGGAGAGCCCTGCGGCCTGTCCCATGCCCAGCTGAGGACGGGCGGGGGTGGGGGGGGTGTGAGGGAGGTGCTCCCCAGAGAACAGAAACTCCAGGGAGCGGGCTGCGGGCTGGGGTCGCTCTGGGGGTGTGGAAGTAGCTCAGCCACGAAAGCAGTCTGATTCCCTTCCCTTTCGGCCTCCTGCATGGCTAAGGCCTCAAATTCTGCATTTAGTCCCCCACAACCAGATGCTGCCCCCGTTTTAGAGACGAGAAGGCTGAGCCCAGAGCCTGAGGACACTGCCTGAGGCCACAGAGCAGGGGGCACCCCGCCGGCCTGCTTGGCTTCTCCTGGGCTAGAGGTCTCTGCCCCGGGTGGGGGCAGGCCTGATGGAGCCGGCTCAGGCAGAGCCCGACTGCCCCTGCCCGGCCAGCCCTGGGCAGGCTCCCAAGGGGCTTCCTCTGCAGGACCATGCCCCAGGCACGCCCCACTGTGAGTGAACCCTGGAACCCCCGACCCTGCCCCTGCTCCGGAAGGTGGCTGCTGACCTCTGAGTTGGGACAAAGAAGAATCACCTCTCAGCCTGGGGGAAGTCTGGGGGCCTAGGAGGCCTTTGTCCATGGCAGAAGAAACCGGGAGAGGAAAAGCCCATTCTCTCAGAAAACATGTGTTTTGTTTCCAGAGGGGCTGTCCAGTTCCCAGGCTTTGTTCTTTAATATGGAGCCAAAGGGAAAAAAAACCCAAACGTGCGGCTTCCTCTCCAAGGTACATTTGCAGGCTGGGAAATCTGGGCTGCAGCAGCGCTGGCCTCCTCCGGTGGGGGGCCAAGGGCCGGTCGCCTGCCTGCTGCCCACGCCAGCATCGCAGCCTGCCCCCATGGCATCAGGGCGAGGGAGTGTGGACACAGCAGGAGGCAGCAGCCTGGGCACAGATGGGGCTGGTGTCCTTGACACGGCTCACGTGTGCAGACTCCCCAACCTGGTGTCACCGGCAGGTCCAGCAAACCCATCTCCCGGGAATGAGCCACGTTTCCTCACCTAGATGCTGGCCCAGGGTGTCCTTCCCCATCACCCATCACGGGATCCGCAGGGATGCCGTGGAGCAGGTGTTGATTTGGTAGGGACCCCAAGCTCCCGGGGGAGCGCTGAAGCGGGCTGGGCATCGCTAGAGAAGGTGGGGCTCAGCTCCGGGCAGGAGGGGGTCCTGCTGGCGATGGGGCAGCAGCAGCTGAGGTGGCAGCACAGGAAACTTTGCCGCACAGGCCCGCAGGCGCGCGGGGCGCGGGGCAGACGCAGAGCCGGGGACCTGGGCCCGCAAGCGGGCGCGCCCCTTCGCCCAGGGGGTCTGGGAAAAGCGGTCACTGCGGGGCCGGCCCTCCTGCGGGCCTCCGTGCCAAGGCCACCTGGTGACAGGCCGAGGGCAGCCGGGCCTGCCGGGGACTGGTCTGCCAAAGCGGCGGCAGCCGCCGGGCCTCCCGGTGTGCTACGCGCCGGGGTCTAGGGCCGCGCCTGCAGGACGGAGTTCCGCGGCGCCGACCGCAGCGCCGGCAGACGCGCCTCCAGGCTTCGGGCGGGCAGGACTCTGACCGCTGCTCCCCGCGCTCCGGCCTTCGCGGCGGGACAGGGGCGCAAGGCGCAGAAAGCGCACACCGCCGCAGGAGCCGCGCCCGCCCGGCCAGCCGCCAGCCCTTCCGCCCGCTCCGGAAGCCGGTCCCGCGCGCGGCGCGGCGTCGGAGGCGGGGCTGCGTCGGAGGCGGGGCTGCGTCGGGGCGGGGCCTCCGCGGACCGGCTCAGCAAGCCCGCGCGCGGAGCGCAGGCGGCGGAGACGTAGCGTCCCAGGCAAGTGGGCGGGGCCTGGGAGAAGCCTGACCGATGTCGTTGCGGCGGCGCTGGGGGCGGGCTTAGTTCCGGGGGCGTGTTAGGGGCGGGGCATAGAGCCCGGGGCGGGGCCGGGCCGGGGCCTCAGGGCGGCCGCTGTCGTCCAGTTTGGCTTCTGCTCGGGACCCCGAGATTCGTGAACTAAACTTAATTGGATTCTTATTTTCTGGAACACCTAGGAGAGAATAAATGACAAGGAGAAATCTTTTAGAAGCTCAGTGCAAACCAGGCCGAAAGAGAAGAGATCACATAGGTTCTGATCTTGAATTCCTTTTTTTTTTTTTAAATATAGCTTTTTACATAATCGGGACAACACTGTACATGCACTTGTGAGTGCCTTGAAAATAACGGATTTTTTTTCTGCCTGCAAAGCCACACACGTTTATCGCATTAAAATTTGGAAAATTTTAAAAAGTACAAAGCGGAAAGTAAAAATAACCTGTGATCCCACAGGTGAGATCGCCAGGGTCACTGTGTCCAGGTTCTTGTTACAGGGCCCCACATCCGCTTAAAGCAAAGTGGCAGGTGGCACCTCCCCGGGGGCACAGGGGTTAAGTCTCAGCACTATGAAGCTGTCCACAGCCACTGCAAGAGGAGTTCAATCCCCAGGAGCTTCCCACATGGCACAGCAGACCTCTCCTGTCTCCCCGCTGCTCCCCTCAACAGTGTATTTCAGTAGATCCACCTGTTCTGCTCCCCACTCTGTCTCTGGTGAACCCTCTTACCGCCCCACACCTCTGGGCTACACACCAGTTCTTTTATGCATAAATAAGTCTTAAAAAAGCAAAAGTGGGGTGAAGTGAATACTGCCCTGCCCTTTCCCCTGTAGGGCCAGCCATGTGCAACCTCTGGCCCAGGTGTGCCCCATTACCTGGGGTCGTTCAACCCTGCAGGCAGCCGCAACTTATTTCATCTGCTTGCCCGGCCTGGTGTTCGCCGTGCCTGTCTCTCCCTGCTCCCTCCCTCCCACTGCCATGTCGGACAGCACGGATGTGTGCGAGCTCACTAAAGCTCTTCCTGATAATTCCCTAGACGTGGACTAGCCAGTAAAGGGCACCATCACACATTCTTCTTGTGCCTCTCTCTTGTTTTAATGTTTCCAAATTTAAAAAGTAGTAAGTGAAGATTTTAAAAAGACATGAGCCCAGAACACTGCAGACATCAAAACAGACAGTACGAATGGAGCAAAGGGCTTGGGTCCACGCCTTCTGGTCCCCGCACACACATGGATGCCGCCAGCATGTGGCAGTGGTCAGTCACTAGGGAAATGCATGTGGGCACCACAGGTCAGTGCCCTCACACCTATCCCGGTGGTCTTACTTATACTTAGGAAGCAGGAAACCAGCTGCCTCGGTGAAAATGTGAAGGGGCTGGGCCCTCAGGTGCTGGGCCGTGGTGCAGGGTGGCCCACGGGAGACCAGATGTGGAGTCGCCCTTCCTCTGGCTCTTGGGCACATGCCCAGGACCCGGTCGTGGCTGCGCAGTCAGGTCCTCAGCGGTGCGCGCGCACGGATGGCGGAGACCCGTGGGGTCCATGCTGACGGACAGCCACGCAGCACTTCCAAGCGCCGGAAGCGCCTCTCCAAGGCTTGGGGTCTCACACCTGCTCCGACGTGGGAACATCAGGCTGAGCGAACAGCCAGACCAAAAGGCCACACGTCGTGTGACGCCGCTCGCACGAGGCCCGAGATGGCCAGTAGGATCGAGGCACAGACAGAAGGAAGAGCGGGCAGACCAGGGCAGTGTGGACAAGGTGAATGTTTCGGTTTGGGATGATGATAAAAGTTCTGCATCTGGAAGGCGGCGTAACACATCATGTTATATATCGTTTAACACACACACATTTCTGGGGGAAGGAAGCAGGTATATCTTGGATTCCGGCTCCAGGGCGCCCGGAGGGACGAGGCCTGTGCCTGTAGCCAGGTCCTCGTGGGTGACCCTACCAGGTGGTCAGGGACAGCCCTTCTGGGGGGCCTGGCTCTGTGGAAACAGGGCGCCAGCCTCACACACCAGCATTTTCCATAGTCACTTAGAAGCCTGCACTGGGGAAGGTGAGTCACTGGGAATCTTTATCTGCACCTGGCTGTGCCTTTCTGGGCCATGAATACAGTGTACACACACACACACACACACACACACACACAGCCCCGGTGACTCCAGGGGCGCTCTGTGGACAGGCCCCTTACTCACCTCTGATAGTCCTGGCCACACTGGGAGGAGGCGGGCGGCTTTGCGGGGGCTGCCTGACCGCCCCGCTGGGCCTCCAGAATGGGTGGCGCATCACTTCCGCCCTGGCCGCACACGGGGGGCTTTGCCGGGGTCCTGGTTCTGCCAGCAGGAGACCTGGGACAGCAGGGCCACCTCTGCCCGCACGGCCGCTGTGGGCTGCCTCTTCCTTCTGAGCGTTGGGAGGAGGCGGCGGGAGGTCTGGGCTGAGCCCTGCAGGGCCGTGGCCCTGGGCCAAGCGGTCACCGCCGCCAGCCTGGGTCCGCCTCCCTCTAGCAGACCCCACTGGGCAGTGCAGGCTCGTCTTGTGCAACCCCAGTGGCCGCTGCTCTCGCCCACCCGGGGGGCTCAAGTTCAAACTGGGAGGCGATACCAGGAACTGAGAAAAAGGTCATCACTGAGACCCCAGGTTGCTTATCTCAGGTCACCATGCTTCAGGGGGAGGGGCGGGAGGCTGGAGGAGGTGGTACCTGAACCAGGCCCAAGGCTGTGTTCCTTGGTGAGGGGAAGGCTGGAGAGGACGTGGCAGGGCAGGGAGTACCCCTGGGATGGGGCAAACAGCTGGTAGTGGTCTTGGCCGCTGGGACTGGATTGGGGACCCATCACAAAGGGAAGCTGGGGATACAGGCAGGAGATGAGGCGGTGTGATGGCAGCTAAGTCATTCTCAGAGCAGGAGGAAGACAGAATTATGCCCAGTTCACAGACAGGGCTGGAGGGGACAGGGGAGTAGAGGCCGTGGCAGGAGGCAGGGCGAGTGAGGGGAAGGGCCCTGGGTCTGATCTCAGGGCCAGACTCCACCAGTCTGAGGCTGGGGTGCCCTTTCTTGAGCCTCCTGCCACGGACGGGTGGGGCTGCCTGCTGTGAGGGCCAGCTCAGCCCTGCAGCCACTGGAAACGCAGCGCAGCACCGGGTGCCCCAACCTCAGCCCCTCGGGTGCCTGCAGGGGCTGTGGCTTCCCATGATTCCCTGAGGACAGAGCCGAGGTCCTTGGCAGCCTGTCTCCCCCGTCCCCGGGTCTGCAGCTCACAGCCTTCTGCAAAAAGACACCTTCCAAGCCCCCCCAGAGGCTCAGAGTTGGGGACACTCCTGGGGGACATAGAGCCCAGAGCCGGGGAGAGACAGCTTTGTGCTCTGCCCGAGGACTGGAAATGCCAGTCTCCTGGCAGGGGACAATCAGAGGAGGGGAGGTGGAATGGGGTGGAAGGCACCTGGCAGGGGGGTGGGGAGTGGGAGGGCCCTGGCGGAGGACTTGGGGGCCTCCTGGCAACTGGGGGAGGGGGGCTCCTGGCAGGGAACCTGGGGGGCTCCTGCGCGGCCACCCGCCCAGCCGCGCTGCCAGGCTGATTAGCATGGGCGAGGGGCGCTGGCGCGGGGCGCCGCCGGCCGAGCTGGCACGTCCCTCGCGGGCCCAGCTGGCCGGGCCGAGACACAAAGCGCCTCAGACGGCGGCCATTCACGCGCAGGGGCGGCCTGGGCTCGGGCGGCGAGGAATTCCCGCCGCCGGGCGAAGAATAGCGCCTGGGCCGGGCGGGGCCGGCCGCCCCGCGCTCCTGACCTTGAACCTTTGTGACTGGAGCGCATGCAAATCGCGGCGGGGCCGCGCCAAGCCCCGAGGGCGCTGCGCCGCCCGGGGTGTCCGGGCGAACAAAGGGCCACTGTCCCCGCGCGGCGCCGCGGGCTGGGAACGGCGGGCACGCACCCGGGGCGCGGCGCGAATGCCAATTCGCAGTCCCCGGCACGGCCCGGGCGCCAGGCGCAGGGCCGGGCAGGAGTGCTGCTGCGGTCCCTCGCGCCGCCCAGCTTCTCCTCTGGGGCCCGGATGGCGGACTTCTCCGGGAGTCTGTCTTCCCTCCCGCCTGCTCTTTCTTTGATTCCGTTTACATTTACCAGCGCCTAAATGATCGGCACCTGAATGAGGGGCGCCCCATAACCAGCTCACCCAGTGAGACCTGGTGGCACCTGGGGATGGGCCCCTGCCCCCTCTGCAGACACCATCCTTCTCCCCTGCGAGGACGTGCCCACCAGTACCCCCTGGCCCTTCCCACTGGGCACAGCGCTCCCTTTTGTCCTCAACACCCTTCCCCAAGGCCCCCTTTAAAGCCGAGCTGCTTGTTCTCCTTGGTTGAGCCTGGTGCCTGCTGCCTGGGTCTCCCGGGGGCACAGCCGCAGAGGCCTGGCCATGGGAAAGTTCTGGCACAAGAGCCGGACAAGGGGAGTGTGTCTCCAGAGCCCTGAAGTACCAGCTGCTCTCAGCGCCAGCCATGGTGGGGGGACAAAGGCCTCTGCCCTCCCTGCCTGGGTGTTGTCCTTGTTGGGTGATAAGTGGACTCTTGGTGCACCCCAAAAAGCACTAGCTGCACGGAGGAGGTTCTGTGGGTTTGTATGCACATGTGCATAACCAGGTGCTTCCAGCACCTTCTGTTAATTTGAATTGGACACATTGGAGGCAGAAGACAGCGTCCAGCCCAGAGTCGGATGCCCCAGCCCCAAAGCTCGTGGGCTTGGCATGGCTCTCTCGGGACTCAGTGACCTCAGAGGGGCCCGGTGCCCGCGTGGCCACCTTGGGAGGCAGTGGGAGTGAGGACGGGGCCTCTGGGTCCGCACGGTTGCCCAGGTCGGGGAGGCCCCGCTGCGTGCACGTTGGGGAGCACACGGAGTCCTTCCCCGCCGCTCTGCCGGGAGGAGGAGCCAACCTCAGAGGTGGCCCTGGCAAGACACCCCCCTCTGAACCTCAGCGTCCCCCGTGTTCCATGGCGGGGTTGCAGAGGACTGCTGGGGACTCTCCTGACTTTCTTAGTGCTAGGAACACGAGGGGTCCTCTCTGAAAGGATGGGGGACAGCACAGGACAGCAGCCTTTGCAGCTGGAACCCGCTGGCTCTTTCGGGTCTTTACTGGATCAACTCGCGCTCTCCTCGGGGCTGGGTGCTGGGATCCGAGAGCCCGTCTGTATCTTGGGGGAGCCCAGAGCCTGGCTGGAGGCAGGAGTGAGGGGGATAGGAAGCAGATATTGAGTGTGGGGAGTGAGGGAGGTGGAGGGTGGGGGACTGGGATGGGGGAGCACAGAGGGGGCACCAGAGGGGTCTGGGCAGGCTCTTGGGGGGGGTGGCATGCGCTGAAACTCATAAGGGAGAAGTGGGAGTGGAGAACACTCTGGGGAGAGGGAGCACTCCAGGAGAGGAGGCGCTGGGATTTGGGGTGCTGTGCAGGAGCAGCTGCATGCCCGGGGGCACCCCCCCCCCGCCCCAACAGTCAGCGTGTGAACCTCTGGACACGGTGTTCTGTCCCAGAGCGGGCAAGGCACGGAGCACAGAGGGGCTGCAGCAGGGCGGGACACACCCCGGAGGGTGCCCACCTGGGCAGGACGTGGCGTCAGGGAGTGCTTCCTGGAGGAAGCAGCTACAAGGCTGGTTTGATGCAAGCAGGGAGAGGGGATACCTGCAGAAGCACCAGCAAGGTGACCCTCCTGGGCCGAAAGAACAAAGGCTACACCAGATCTGTCCCTCAGGCCTCAGTTTGCTGGGGATTTGGCTGCTTCAGGGCAAAGCTGAGACACCCCCCCACCCCCCCATCCCCGCCCAACCCCGATGATGGGGAGGGGGCAGCCCATTCTCAACTCTCCAGTCCTTTGTCTCTTTGTAATGACCCTGGGAAGGCAAGCGGATGGTCTTCACTCCAGACATGTTTTGAAAACAGACAAAGCCCAGAAGCCTGCAGGTTGCAGGTTGCCGTCTCGGCCTCACCAACACCTGGGCATCTGGGTGAGTCAGAACTGGACAGGCCAGGGGCCTCCCTGGTGGCACAGCGGTTGAGTGCTGCGCTGTGGAGCGCGCAATGCAAGTTCGACGCCCGGCTGGGGAGATTCCCACATGGTGAGGCAGACCTCTCCTGCCTCACCCGCTGCTCCCCTCAGCAGTGTGTTTCTGATCTGCCTGTCCTGCTTCCCGCTCTGTCTCTGGTGAACCCTCTCACCGCCCCACGCCTCTGGCCTGTACCCCAGAGTGTATGTATAAATAAATAAATCTTTAAAAAAAAAAAAAGAACTGGACAGGCCAGGGACCATGGCCCCTGGTTCCTGATGAACCACAGGGAAGACTGAGGCCCCAGGCACTTGCCTAAAGCTGTGATGGGCCAGGGAGAGAACCAGATCCCCCGCCTTCTAGCTCTTTCCACTACTTCACCGGATTCTTTGAGAATTAGCAATGGAAAAGCCGGCGCAGGCTAGGGAAGGGGCCAGTCATATTTTCCATCCTGGCTCCTTGTGAGCACCTGGGATGCGGTGGGTCCCCACTGATCCTGTGCAGAGGAGCTGGTGTAGGTCATGGGGGTGGGAAGGGGTGCAGCTAATTAAGGAGGATGCCTTGGCGGCACTGACATCATGGATGGGGCCCCGCGTGAGAGCAGGGGCTCTGGCTGGCGGCAAAGCCCAAGGGCACCGATGCCCTGGGGTGCTGGGGCTTAGGCAGAGGGGATCGGGTGGGGGACTGGCTGGGCTAGCGGGCCCCGGGTGATGGCAAGACCTCAGAGGCTGCCAGGAGGAGGGGGAGAGTGGACACTGGAGTCCCACCCCAGTCCCATTTGCCTGGCCTTGACCCTGGTGCTACTCGCTGGCCCTGTGCCCACGGGCAGTTTCCTCCTCTGTGAAATCATAGCGCCTCTAGGCACATAAATGCTCAGAAAATGCCAGAACTTATTTGCTCCTCAGCTTGCTCCTACCCTCTCCCCTCTGGTAGTGTTGCCTCTGTGTCCGTCCCTACGTCACCCGCGGGGAATAGGGTAACTGAACGGAGGTCAGCTGCTGTTCTGCTCACACAGGCAGGTATTGACTAAAGATCCGAGAGCCACACGGTACAGTAGAACTTTCTGGAATGGTCAAATGTTCTCTATCTGAACTGCCAAACAGTAGCCCTGGTCACACGTGATGGTAAGCATGCACGCTGACCACTGCTGCTGAGGAGCAGAAATTGAAATGGGATTTAGTTTTAATTAATTCAAACATAAATGCAAATAGCCAGGGGACTGGACAGAGTGGTGGCGAGTCCAGCCACACTTCTCCCTGCCCCGTGCTGACACATTGCAGCACTGTTGTTGGCTGAAAGGTGCGAGCCCTGTTTATGTGTCTCTCTGCTCGGGTCTGCTGCTTGACCTGGGTTCCTTGAAAGCAGAGCCTGGGACCAAGGCAGGCGCCCCCTGGGAAGGAGCCCCCCAGGGGAACCAGGAGGCTTGTCTGGCTAATCCCTGGGGGGGGTGCCTGATGCCTGGTCCCTGGGCACCTTCTGGGGGCACTGTGCACCTCCGAACCCTGCACCCAGGGACAGAAGGAGAAACGGATGCCTACCTGCTCCCGCTTACCTCTGGTCACTGCCGGGTAGCTCCCCTCACTGCTGGATTGGGTGGGAGCGAGCGTGGCACAGCTTCCCAGTCACAGTCTCAGAGCTGCTTGCACCCAAGGGCAGGCACAGCTGGTGGCAGCAGTCCAGAGCTGGCCATAGCCCTCAGAGGCAGAGGCGGGAGCCAAGGAGGCAGAGGGACCCTTCGGCGTGGTGCACAGGAGTGTCCCATGCGGCAGATTAATCTAAGATACAAATTTCAGCTGTTAGATTGGCAAAGTTTATAAAAAATATTAGAGAAGGGGCTTTCAAGAGATTCTAAGCACCAGAGAGGGTACAGGGAATGAACACTTATGTATTGCTGGTGATGCAGTGGCCTGGGAAAATGTCCTGGAGGCAAAGTGGACAACACTCACTCATGATGTTGGTTTTACTATAACATACTCTCCCACAGGCAGTTTTTCCACCAAAACATTTTAAACAACAAAATAAATAGGCACAAGTGCATCTCAATGGTACCAGTGGATCTGAACTCCAAGTGGGCCCAGACTTGTGATACCAGCAGACACACACTTCAAGAAGCCTCTGTGGTATGTTCAAAGAATTAAAGACAAATATGTTCAGAGGAGAACATGTTCAAGGAATTAAATGAAAATATGGCAACAATGAGTGAACAGATAGGGGACCCCAGGAACTACCACTAGAAATTCTAGAGATAAAAGGGACAAAATAAATTTTGGAATTCACTAGATAGCTCCAGTGATGGAGATGGCAGAGGAAAGTCTCACTAGGCTCACTAGACTGAAGATAAACCAGCAGCAGAAAGCGCTTGATTCAAAGGAAAGAAATAAGAATACAACTTCTTTTTTGGGGTAGTACTGAGAGGTGCAGTCACCTAATTGGAGTCCCATAAGGAGATGAGAGAGAGAGAGAGAGTGGTAGAACAAATCTGAGGAAATAGTGCTTGAAAACATCTTCAGTATTAATGGAAATATTAGCTTACAGATCCAAGGAGCCGAGTCAGTCCCAAGCAGGGTGAACAGCGGGTGACAGCACTTTAGGCAAATCACAGTCAAACTTGGGAAAGGCAAAGACAGAGGGACTGTTTTCAGAGGCTTTGAGGGAAGATGTCACTTGTTCCATGAAGGGGAGTTATGTGACTTCCCGGTAGAAATAAGGACAAGCCTAGAGCTGGCCTTGTTTCTCTAGTGAGAGGTCAAGTGTAGATATTAGTGAGAAGGGGTGGGAATTAATTTCAGGTCCTAAAGTAAGCAGGAATTCCCTGGATCTGAGGGAAGATATGAGAGCCCATGTTGGAACTACTCAAGAACGCTGAGAAAGATGAGTGAAAGAATAGAAATTAAAACTTGCCCTTCTACAACATAACGGTTCAGCATAATTTCAAGACATCTGAGAAACAAAACATTTTTAAATTATAAAAATGATAAAATAATGATACTACCAGTTTTTTATAATCATAAAAATATTACAAAATAAGTATGGATTACAAAAAGGACTTATACATGTTACTAAGTCCCAGCTCTGACAGATGGAAATTAAATGTCAGGAAACTGGTGAAATGAGTCTTGTCCAGCAGCACCGAATCTTATCCAGCAGAAACACAGCTGGATTTGGTCTTGCGGGAAGGCTTTTCATTGGCAGCCACTTTTTTTGCCCTTTAGGAGAGTTTTGCACCTATTAGCAAATTCCCTTGAGTCTCCTGCCTGCCCAGATGTCCGTCCTTCAAATTCTCCCTTGAACTGGTTAAAACTGGCTTTAACATCTTACCAGATCCCTTATTAACTTATGAGCTGAATAAAATCTTGGATGTGTTCCTCTTCTGTTTGCGTGACCATCGTGACTTAACCACTTTAGACATCAGCCTTGGTCTACCTGAATTTAGTCTATAACGGATGGTGCCTCAGCACACAGGGGGCACCTGACAGACAGACTCCAGTGAAGAATCAGAGAAGTTTTTCAACAGAGAGGAAATAACCTCACCGGTAGAGAAAACAGAATTAAAACAAAGATCTCGTTTTCCACTCGGGGCCCGAAGCCCTGACCCTTGCTGGGGAACAGGGGCTGGGCATGGGGAGGGGCCAGCGGAAGCGGCTTTATCGGGGGGCTCTGAATGTCTGAGAAAGACCTCTGTCCGCTGGAGGAGAGAAGGGTGGGTATGAGGGGCGCAATGGTGGCCAGGCCTGGGTGGCAGCAGGACTAAGTGTTCCTATGACTTGGACATCTGCCTGGGCGCTGGGGGTCACCCCTGGGGGCTGACTTCCACCCAGGGGCCAGGAGGCAAGTTCAGTGTCCTCATGCCCCTGGTGGGTCAGAGGTCAGAATCCATGGAGTGGCTTCTGGCCCAGAATCTGCTTGTATCCTGGGCCGGTGCTGAGAAGCCCTGTGGGGATCGGGCTACTGGGGGGCACTGGAGACCCCAAAAGGGCACCCATGCCCAGCCCCCGTGGCAGGGAGATATGTGTGGCAGTGGGGCTGGAGGCGGGATGGCAGGCCCGCGGAGATAGAGCTGCCCGGGAGCACGGAAGGCCAGGACCCCGGCTCCCCTCAGCCACCCAGGCTGCCTGCTCACAGCCAGGTCTCCTCCTGGGTGCTGGTGGGAGGCAGCAGTGGGCGACACACTAGAAGATGCAGGGCTGGGAGGGGGCTCCCAAGAAGGCTGGGGAAGCAGAGGCCTCTGGGTGGGTGGGGGGAGCAGGAGGGGCCCCGAGCGCAGGGGTGGGTGGCAGCAAGGCGAGGCGTGTGCCCGAGCCACGGTGAGCAGGGGAGAGGCAGCGACCTGCCCCGGTCACAGCCGCGTCTCACGCCGGCACCTGGGACCGCGCTTATCCGTGTGACGATCTGCGCAGCGCCCAGGGAGGCGTCTGCGAGCCCACGGGCTGCAGGAGCCTGCAAGTTGCGACACAGCAGCTGCCGCGGGCACTGGGCTGGGTGGGGCAGGTGGGAGCAGGGCGCGGACTCAGCCCTGACTCAGCGGGGCGGTGGCTGGAGGCTGGAGGGTCCTGTGGCCACAGCCCCTTGTGCTGGGGGTGTTCCAGGACGCCTCTTTGTGCGGAGTGGAAGCTAGCGCCCCCCTTCCCGGAATCCACAGACACTTTTGGAGCCGGTCCCGTGCCGCAGCTCGGTGGGGTGCCCCGTGGGGCTCCGGGAGGCTTCGTGACTTGAGCATGACGTCACAGTCCCTCGCACCCTTCGGTCCCCACGTGCGCAGCAGAGCAGAGAGCAGTGCCCTCCCCAGCACCCAGCAGGCCCAGGCTGTGGGGCTGGTCCAGCCGGAGCCGGAAGGCAGCTAGGTGGCTTGGGGCCCAGGGGCTGGTCGAGGGATGGAGATGGGGGGCAGGGGCTCTGTGGGCTGGCGCTGCTCTCTGCGGACCCTGCTCTGGGGCCCTCCCTGTGGTCGGCCGGGCTCCCCACGACTCCCACCCCAACCCCGCACAGCTCCGAGATGACAGAGCCCTGGACTGGGGCGGCCGAGGCCCTCTGGGAGCCCCTGGCCCACGCTGGGCCTCCCAGAAGCATCGTCCACCTGAGGGGGGCTAGTTTGGGGGTGGAGGGAAATCCAGCAAATCGCCTCTAAGGTGCCCCTTCCCCCAGTGCTGGAGACAGGGGAGCCAGCCCCGAGGTGCCCAGTCGGGGCATGTGCCCACCAGCGCCATCCATTCATCACTGGACTGCGCCAGCCGGTGGCCAGAGACCCTCTGTCCACAGAGGCACAAGACCACTTCGCACGTGGCCCGTGTGGCCGTCTTCAGGGGCACCCTGGTGTCCCCTCACCTATCCCTTTATCTATCCCGGAGTTTCTGCCGCCTTGTTTCCTGAGAGGTGGGCAAGGCACCCACGCCTCGGGGAGCTGGGAAGGGGGTATGGGCACCGCCCTGCTGCCTCCTCCAAACGGATGTGTGTCAGGCGGGCCCTGCTGGCGGCCGGGAGCGCCCAAACAGCCGGTCTTTGTCCCGCAGTCACGGCGTCGCTGGCTCAGCGACCAGCTTGTTTTTCCCAGGCCGGGCTGGGCAGCCATGGAAACCACACCAGCCACCTGTCCCGCCCAGCGCAGCTCTGCCCAGCCGCTTTCTCCGGCTCTGCAGACCGCCTGGCGTGCTGGCCGGGGCCCAGCGCCCCCTCGCCCCGCCCCCCACCTCAGCCGGGCCACTGCAGAGCGCCAAGGCATTCTGGGGCTTGGGGGGTCCCCTTCCTGGTTCCCAGCACCCACCAGATGCAGGTTCTGAGGACATGGGGCTGCGGGCTCTGTCCTCGAGTAAGTGTCCCCTTCCTGCCTCCTCTGGCCCTTGCCCCGGGCCTGGAAGGGGGCGGCTCAGGGAAACGCTCTCCGTCCAGAGAGCTCTTTCTGAAACAGATGGTGAGGTCCCCGTCACACGGGGCATGCAAGAGGAGACTCCTGGAGTGGCCTAAGGGGGTCCTTGTGTGTGTTTGGGGGGTATTTCTGAACAAATGAGCTGAGCACAGGGAGCGTCCATACATGCATTCACTCACTGACACATTCACTCATTTAGTAAACATTATTGGTGTCCACCCCGTGGGCTCAGTCATAGACTGCAGCACGGCCCCCGCCTCTGTGGGGATGTCCTGGGAGAGAGGTCGTGGAGGCACATGTAGGCGTGAGTTTGGAGCCCTAAGAGATGATAGTTCAGTGCCCTGTTCTATGGGTGGGCAAACTGAGGCACAAGGTCACAGACGTGCCACACAAGGACCCGGGGAACTCCTCACAGGAAGTGGGTCCACAGCTCCCCAGGCTGCAAAGGCCCAGGGAGGTTCTTGGGGAGACCCCATCCAGTGTGGGGAGTGGCTCAGGAGGAGCTCTGGAAACAGGCCGTGGAGAGGCTGGTTATTCACTCAGCAGACCTTCCGGAGCACTGATCACATACCCAGCGGGGCTGGGGGCAGGAAGGGCATCTGGGATGTCTGCGTCTGGGCTGGACAACCTGTTTGCGTGTGCTTTCCTTCGCGAGCATCCTGTCTGTCAGTCTACCTGCCTCCCTGCCCCCGCCTCTCCAGCAGCTGGCGGCGCCCGACATCAGCTCTCTGCCCTGCACCCGCGCCGTGCCTTACACCTCCCGTCCCGTCCTGCCTGCCCCCTCAAGCTCAGCACCTCCGCCTGCTCACTCTGTCTGCTGGTCTTCTTTGGCAAGTCTTACTTCTTTGACTCAGTCTTACTTTGGCAAGCCACCTGCTGTGTAGACGCCCGGCACGTCTCTCTCATCTGACTCACTTTGCTGCATATGCCGCTCCTGCCCCTCCAGTGGCTGCAGTGGCCACGTCTCGTGTCCCCTCCTGGACGGTGGGCTAGGACAATCCTGCTCCACGGGGCCAAGTGACTGGCTTTAGGGACAAACGCTCGCCAAACAGCAACATAAAACTCAGCCATTTCATCCTCCCCGCACATTCTGTGCCCAGCACTGCGGGGGGTGGGGCAGCTCTGCGCTGCGCCGCTGGGTGGGCCCGTCCCCCTGGAAGACTCAGATGGCCATGGCTGGTGGACTCGCCTCTAGATGACATGGTGGCTCACGAGGCCTGGGCTGGGGTGGCCCGGGGCGGGGCGTTCCCATACAGCCCAGGGGCGCTGAGCTCCCCTCCTGTGTGGCCACTCAGTCTCCAGGGTAGAAGCTGTGTGGCCTTTTATGGCTCGGCTTGGAGGTCACCCAGCAAAACTGGCCAACCTCTGGTGGGATCATGGGCCTCCGGGAGGGACGTGGCCCCATCTTCCCAGGGAGGCGGACAAGGGGTCTGCAGCCGCACAGTCGCCTATTCCCAGCCTCATTTCCTCCTCCCCGAAGCTTCTACCCTCAGCCAAGGCCAGGGTTCTGCCCCAAGCGGAAACCCTTCCTGCTAACCCTATCCCCAGTAGCGCTTCCTGTTCACTCGTGTGCCCCTGGCTATGACCTCGTTCTATGAGCAGCTAGGACAGCTGTGCGGGGGAGCCCATCCTTGGAGCCATGCCTGTGTTCACATGTCTCTGTTCTTGGTTCCCAAAGCAGCCCTGAGAGACATCTCAGAGGAGGGGCATCTCACCTGGGGTTTTGCAAGATGAGTAGGAGTTCTTGAGGCAGGGTTTGAGAAAAGCTGCGGTAAGCTCAGACACGTGCATTCAGGGGTGGCTGGAAGACACAAAAATTCCCTGGGCAAAGGAATTTTCAGAGGTGCCCCAAACAGCCTGAGTCTCAGGAGAAGTCCTCGGCCCCAAGGCTGTGGCTGGCCCTGGAGGGCCCTCCTGACCCCTTCCCAGGAGCCTGTCTGCGGGAGCCTCCCGTTTTCTCCTGTGTGGTTTGCAGCCCTGTCAGCCTCCCTCTCGGGGTGGGTGGGTGCTGCCAGTCCCAGCGGAGGTGAGAAGACTCAGCTCCAGGAGGTCTTTCTGGAATCCAGCCTGGGCAGGAGGATGGGGGCCAGGGTGGGTGTGCACCTCGTATGCCCTCCCCTGGGGCCCACTGCAGGCCAGGCAGGAAGCGCCTGCTCTCTCCCCAGCGCCCCTGCAGCCCCCAGAGCCCCCCAACCGCCCCGGCGCTGACCACATGGCCCTGCACAGCCTACTCAGAGGCAGCTGCTGGCAGCTGGGGCCTGGTCACGTGCTCGCTTCTGTTCACTGCTCCAGGTGGCCCTGGGAGGAGGCGGGCAGGCTAAGTGGAGGGGGTGCTGAACCAAGGGGAAACTGAGGCCTGGAGGGGGTAGGGCCTGGCCTCTGCTCTCAGCCTGGCTCCCCCTCCCACTCAGCCATTCGGTTCCGGTTCTTGAAATAAATTTCTGCCCACCTGGTAGCCGGCTGGCAGCGGGCAGTGCCTTGCCTCCTGCCCGCCTGGTCGCCTCGAAAGCTGACAAAAGCCAGCTGCCCTCCCAGTGGTGGCGCGGCAGGCAGACCCCCGGAGGCTGAGGCCCGCCCTGGTCTGGCACCGGAGCCTGCCAGCAGGCCTTGGAAAGCGCCTCTCCACTCCCACGCCCGCCCGGGGTTCCGGAATGGCTTCCCGATGAGGTAATGCGGCTCGGGCGCGGGAGGAGGCCGCTGGGAAACGCTGCTGGCCGGCCGCGTGGCTGGAAGGGGTGGCCGCGGCCTCCTCACCGGCCTGGCTGGAGCTGCTGAAACGGGGCCGAGGGGTCCAAGGCCAAAGCCTCACTCAGGTGCTGGGGGACCCCAGACACGCCCATATCCCACCCTGGCCTGGTGTGGGCCCGACCTCAGCCTGCAGCCTCTCAGGGGTTCCTGCAGCAGGCGCTGCCCTACGGGGAGTGGAGGCCAGAGCAGAGGGGAGGCAGCGTCAGGTCTGGGCGCCCAGGGGACGCTTGCCACGACCTGCTGGTCCTGGAACAGGAGTCTCTTCTGGCCGCAGAGCGGGGCACTCGGGGCCGTCCGCCTTCCTGCGCCCCAGCCAGGAGGAAGCGCCGCCCGGGAGAGGGAGAGGCGCTGGGCACCCCCCATGGCCCTATGAGCCACCTGGCCTGTGGAAGAGGCCTCTTGCCTGCCCGCTGGCCCCCCACAGGTGGGACAGCCTTGGAAGCTGGTGAGACAGGAAGAGAGCAGGAAGTGTCCACGGGTGGGGTGACTCCCCTCCCTGCCTGCGTCCCCCACTCCTGGTGGGGCTCGGTGTTGCCTGGGGGCGCTGGCTGGGGGGTGGAGAAAGAGACAGTGAGGAAGAGAAGCTTCCCTGGAGTGTCAGCCTCATGAGGGAGGGGGAGCTGGGCTGGGGAGCCTCGGGGGCCTGGGGGCCCGGCGGCGCCCCTCTTCTCGGTGGGCTTTGGGGCCTGGTGGTGTGCAGAGGGAGCAGGGCAGGCCACAGGCCCCACTTTTTCTGGAAGCCTTTGTGTGAGGATGACCCTGCTCCTGGCTGGGCCTCAGCTTCCCCATCTGCAGACCAGAGGTGGGAGGGTGGCGGAGGAGCCCAAGCTGGGTGCCAGGAGCCCCCACTCTGCCAGGCGGAGCTGTGTGGGGAGCCTCTGGGCCTCGCCTCAAATTTCCGCATTGGAAGAGACCCAGCACCCACAATGCAGCGCCGCGCAAGGGAGGGAGGGCCAGGCGGCCGGCTCCTCCCCTGGCCTCAAGTGACCCTGCTGGGCTTTGCGAGGGCCATGCGGCTCCTGCACAAAGAGGGGGGCGAGAAGAGCTGGTGGAGCCGCTCCCTGTGCTGCCCCCTGGTGGCGGCCCTGATACGCGGCAGCAGCCCGGAGCCCCCGCACCCACAGGGCACCAGCCACACACCCAGGGGCGCCCACAGACCCTGGGGCACCCATACACCTGGGGATCACTATTCTGTGGCTTTACGATGGTCACCCAACTGAGAGAAGGGGTCAAGGGGTCCTGGACCCCCTCCAGGGCCTGGTGGCAGGGGCAGAGGGGCAGTGCCTGACCCTGGCTGGCCCCCAAGCTGCCGCCCCCAGGCCCCAGACCAGAGCCTGCACAGTGCTCAGCTGCCCCCGCCCCCACGTGCCTTCTATACCCCCAATGGGTGAGCGAGGCCCCAGAACCGGACTCCAGTCCAGCCCCAGGTGCGGCAAGGCCTCCACTTGGCGGGCAGAGATGGGCACACCTTTGCAAATTCTGGGCGCAAGGGGTCCGTGAGCAAAGGGAGATGGCACAGCAGCCCCTGTGCCGGGGGACCCAGCCGCTGGAACAAGATCGAGACGGGGGCGGGGGCCCCGCACCTCTGCCCGGTCTCTCCTGCTGCCCCTGGCCAGGCACGGAGCCCGCTGCTCCAGGCTCAGGCTCAGTGGGCGCAACTGGGGCTTAGTGCCACCAGCACGCTGGCCCGCCCGGGGCGAGGGGCCGGGTATCCCACATCCGCGGGCAGACACAGGCGAGGCCTCAGTCCCGTTCAGAACCGGGCCCTTGGTTCCCCCAGGCGGCTTCAGGGCCACCTGAAGACGCTTTCGGGGTCTTCAGGAAGCAGGCGCTGGACTGGGTGGAGGACAGAGGTGACAGAGCCCGTGTCAGCTGGGGGGCCTGCAGAGCCGGGTCCTGGAGAAGGATGCTGAGCTGACTCAGTTTACCTGTTTAGCATGGGCGATGATGTGTCTGCTGGAGCTCTGGGTGCATGGCTGTGAACAGATGCAGTGCACCCCCATTCAGCAGGGAGGCCCCGTGGGGGGGATGCCATGAGGCTCTGTGACATGTGTGGCTCCCAGGTTTGACCTCTGCCCCTCCCTTCCCTGCGCCTGGAGTCTGGGGTCCGCTTTCCTGGGGCCGCCAGGGGGAACCTAGGAACGGACTCCCTCCCTTGGGAGGAGGTGGCTCTGGCGCCTTCCCCATCTCCCCACCGCCCCAGTCTTGGCAGAGAGGCGGCTGCCATCTGCACCGGGGCAGCGCGGGGTTGTCCCCCACCCCACCCCCGCTGGGAGACCGGGTGGTCCTGGGAAAGTTGGGTGGACAGAGGACAGGCAGGGGGCCCCCGCTGGGGGCTCTGCTGGGAGGTGGGGGCTGGCCCACCAGGCCCAGCCTCCTTGATTCGGGTTCTGGGGGGGCCCAGGCGGGTCACCTCCCCCAGCGCGGCTGCCCAGGCCAGCCCAGCCGGAGACAGCGAGCTGCGAGCCCGGGTTCACGGTCCCAGAGGCCCCGCCTGCCCGGGCAGGAGAGGCTTCCGGCAGCTGGGCAGACAATGCGCTGGCGGGGGAGGGGTGGCCCCGGGCCAGTCCCCCACCCCCACCCCGCCACACAGGAAGGACTCTGGAGCCGTGTCCTGGAGTGAACCCTGCGCCAGACTGCTGGGGGCGGCGCTTCAGCTCGGTCAAGCCAATTCCTCCGCCTCACAATGTGGACCGGCCAGGGCCGCCCGCATCAGGGTGGGCGCGAGAACCTCAGCCCTCCGCCCGCAGCCGCGGCCCCCCTCCACCGCAGGGCCTTTGCACGCACGTCCCCTCCTGCTTTCCCCTGGGCCCTCCCAGGCCGGCTCGGCAGCCCTCAGCGGTGATGGCCGCAGCGGTGCCCCGCCTCGTGCGGCCCCACGGGGACAGCGGCTCCTGCTCCCGCACCCCCTGGCTCGGCCCGTCTCTGCCTCTGCGGCGTCCAGTGCCGCCCACAGCCCTGGCGGCCTCCCCCACACACCGCAGGGCCCCTGCCCGGAGCCCCTGGCCCCAGCCCCTCGCCTGCCCACTGCCCTGGGGTCCCCATGAACAGCCCCCACCCCAGGTCGCGCTCCCCCCTGGAAACACCCCCAGGAGGGCTGGCCAATGCAGGCGCCACCCCTGTCCTGCCTGGGCAGGGGCGGGGCAGGCTCTGTGCAGGCAGACAGGCCCTCGCTTCCAGCACGCAGCCGCCGCCCCCTCTGCAGCGCCCGGTGGCTGGCCGGGGACACCCAGGGGTGCCAGGCCCTGAGTGACCGGTGGAGGGCCTGAGCCCAGTCCCCCTTCCTCTGTGACCTCAGGGCCCCTGCCTGCTCTCAGGGCCCTGCCTGCGTGAGAACAGGAGCGGAAACCGTCCCCAGCAGCTGCCCACCCTGAGCCAGAGGCCCAAGCTCAGCCCGGCCCTACAGCCCTGACCGACCTGCCCACCCGCCCTGGACAGGACCCAGCGGCTCCAGGGGACCCGGCCCGCGGCCCCTGTCTCAGCACCCCGGCAGGCTGCACACTCCTTTCTGCATCTCGCCACACTGTCTGTTCACGTTGGTGCCCTGCTCTGGTCCTGTCCCGCCTCGGTCAGTGGCGCTGCCTCAGGGAAGCCCTCCAGGCTTGCCGCCTTCCCAGCCCCCAGGAAGGCCTTTTTGTAAGTCCAGCTGGGTCTGTCTCAGACCCAGACTTGGCTGCATTTTGGCTGTCCTTTCATTTTTTTGAGGAAAGTGATAACTTTTTGGCTTATTTTGGTATCCCTAAACCCTCTTAGCACCAACACTGCCACATAGTAGGTCCTCCAGGAAATCTCTGCTGGCTGATACGTCTGTGAGTGAGCTGTGCTGAATGTGGGTATGGGAAATGTGTGGGCAGTGTGTGTGTGTGTGTGTGGTATGTGTGGTGCATGTGTGGCGTGTGCGTGGTATGTGTGTGGTGTGTGGAGTATGGGGGGTGGGATGTGTGGTGTGTGTGGTGTGCGTGGTGCGCAGGTATGAGGGTTGTGTGGGGTGTGGTGTGTTTGTGTGGTGTGTGTGGTTTGTCTGCGTGTGCGGTGTGCTGTGTATGGTGCATGGTGTGTGGGGTGTGTGGGGTGTGTGTGGTGTGGTGTGTGTGTGGTATGTATGTGGTGTGTGTGGGAGGGTGTGGTGTGTGGTGTAGCGTGTGTGTGGTGTGTTTGTGGTGTAGAGAGTGGGTGTGGTGTGTTTGTGGTGTGTGTGGGGTGTGGTGTGTGTGGTGTGTGAGGTGTGGGGGGGGTGTGGGGGCTGTGGTGCATGTGTGGTGTGGTGTGTGTGGTGTGTGTGTGGTGTAGTGTGTGTGTTATGTGTGTGGGGCATGATGTGTGTGGTGTGTATGTGTGTGTGATATGTGTGTGGTGTAGTGTGTGTGATGTGTGCATGGTGTGTGTGGTATGGTGTGTATGTGGTGTGTTTATGGTGTAGAGAGTGTGGGTGGTGTGTGTGGGGTGCGGTGTGTGTGTGGTATAGCGTGTATGTGTGATGTCTGTGGTGTGTGTGGTGTGGGGCTGTGTGGGGGCTGTGGTGCATGATGTGTGTGGTGTGTGTGTGGTGTAGCACGTGTGTGTGTGTGTGTGGTGTGTGAGGTGTATGGGGAGGTGTGGGGTTGTGGTGCGTGTGTGATGTAGTGTGTGTGTGGTGTGTGCGTGATGTGTGTGGTGTGTGTGGGGTATGGTGTGGG
>PVIJ01007242.1:38107-84432 GCA_004024925.1 Scalopus aquaticus | reverse complement strand
CCCGCTCTGTCTCTGGTGAACCCTCTCGCCGCCCCACAGCTCTGGCTTGTACCCCAGCTTGTATGCATAAAAAAAAAAATAAAAAAAAAACTGAGTCTGGATTGAAACTCACCTCTATCTTCTTTCAATCTCATCCATTTCCTACCACATATTTTTTTCTACACCATCACACTGGTTTATGAGGTGCAGACACCAAATTCCATAAATGTGCACCAACAAGATCATAGTCTTACCTTTGTTGACATACAGCATACCACAAACTTTCCTTGTATCAAAACATTTCAGTGGCTCTTTATTATCTCACTGTAATGTCTCTTTAAATCAACCCCTTACTCATTTTTTTCCCTATTAATTAGCCAGGTTGCTAAGCTGGCACAGTGAAGTGGTGTTAAAGTGTCCCCAAATTAATAGTGCCTCATCAGCAAGGAGGCAGGGTGTGAAATTACCTTCTGAAGTGTTACCTGAGTGCAGTTAGCACCCCCTATGCTGTTGACTCCAGACAAGAACGGGACTGAGCAGAAATATCAGCAGGCCAGCACCAGCCAACAGCAGAATCCTAGGGGAAGAGAAGGTGAAGCCCTCCTTGACCATTGGGGTCCAACCCACCCCTCTGCTCCCCCAGGATTGCCTTCAGCCACTCAACGTCAGAGATCAACTCTTCCCCAACTAGTTGCTCCCAGTTGGAATTATATTTTGTCCCTGGCTAACCCCTTAATCGAGGCTACTTTGTCTCTAGGCAACTGGAAAGATCGGTTGTGAATTGTCCTAATGGAATGGGGTCAGGCAGCTCCCTGAAGCCATGGAAACACCGCCCCGCCTTCCGCACTGGGTCTACCAGCCAGCCGCTGAGAACCCCTGCACTGGAGGGAGAGGAGCCGGTGTGTGTCAGGGTGATGGGGAGCGTAGTGGAGGCTCCAAATCAAGTTTCCTTCCAGGTAGGTCTTTGGGTCACCCCACCTGTATTGATCCCCCTGGATGTGAATTTCCTGCCCAAAGGACTCCCAGGGGTGCCCAAAGCAGCCTCTTTTGACCTTTGAAAGTTTTCAAAGGGTTAATCCTTTTGGAGCTGAAGCTTACTCATCTAACTGTTCACAAAACACAGCAATGTCAGGGGGTTCCCTCTGTGCGGGGCTTGAAGAGGCTCCCCCGCGCTGGAAGGGGGCTGGGTTTGGCCAGAAGCTGTGCTCAGGTAAGCTCCATGGTGAAGCACAGACCCCGGGCGGGCGACAGGAGCTCCCAGACAAATGGGGTAGGTTCACGTCTCCACCTTCCAGAGGTGTGCTCTTGGGAGTGCCCCCGTCCCCTCTGAGCCTCAGTTTCCTCACCTGTAAAATAAAGCATATAATGCGGATCTTGTAGAGTTGGTGTGTGCATTAAATGCACGTGAAGTTATCTGACCTTTTGTTCTGTTTCTATATTCCACATCCAAGCGACACCATCCGCGATTTGCCTTTCTCCTTCAAAATGAAATGCACATGAAGCTGCGGGCTCAGAGGGAGCACCCCAATAGCTGCCAGTTATTGAGGTGATGAAAATGATGTTGCTAATGATGATGATGCAAGGTGATGGTGGCGATGGTGATGTTGATGGCGGTGGTCCGTTTGATAGAGCAAGGTAATGCCTTTAAAGTATTTAGTAATCAAACAGTGTGGCTTTACTGCGAGAGCTCCCGGGTTGTTGGGTCAGGGAATGTGGGTAAAGGGCCAGGGAATGTAAGGGATGGAGGGCTCTGAGTCAAGTCTAGAAACAGGATGATCCCATATGAACGCTTGGTCTCTAGCGAGGTGTCTCCTTCAGCCAGTAGTGCTGACACAGTGCATCCCTGGATGGGAAAAAAAATAAATGAAACTTGACTCCTACGTCACAGAGAAGTCAATCCCTAAAAGGTTAACTTTCGATCTAAATGTGAAAGGTGAAACGAACAGGCTTCTGGAACTATGGCACCCGAGTGGTTAATCTAATCAGCCTGAACAGCCCTTCTTGAAGGCACATTTTCAGTGATTTAGAGAAGCGTGTCTTAAAAGTATGACTAAGGGCAGCTGCTCCCTGTTTTATTTCCCTCATTCCATGCAGTGAAAGTTCCTGCTTCCCTTAGAGGCATGTGGCAAGCCCACGGAGCAAAGTTTGGGGGGCGCTTTGGCAGGACAATCCCTCTGTCTCACCTGGGCCAGTTCGGCAGACCTGTCCCTGTGGTCAGGCATCCAGGGGGGTGAAGGGCTGATAATCTGTCCCCAAGACCACTCCCTCCCTGCAGGTGTCATCACCGTCCACTTTGAGGCCGGCCCTTCCCCAGGCTGCCCTGCTCTGCTCGGAGTCCCTGGTGGTTTCTCACGAGGCTGGTGATTCCTGTCGCGTGGCGTGTTGCTCAGAGACCTGGTGGCGTAGAAGGTGAGATGGGAGTCAGCCTGCGCTTTCGACCACCTACGCGAGCAAGGGAACTAACTCCTGAGCCAGCACTGGCCTGGGGCCAGCAGCATTCAGACCTCATTGCTAATCCACAGAGCAGGACCATGAGGTCCTTAATCAACAGATAAACAGATTCAACAGAGAGGTTAATTTAGTTACCTGGGATTTCACAGCTAATAGGCAGAAGAGCCAGGATCAAAGCGGGTGTGGACAACCCTCAGTGCACAGCTGTGTCATCGACCCCCCAGTAAAAGCTCTGCCATCTCAGCACAGGACACACCAGCTTCTGCCTGTGTCCAAGGAGATGGTGGATTTCTCAGAAGGGATGTGAACCGGGCTCACTTGGCCTCTTGCCCGAGATTCCACCCTTGGTAAGCTTCTGCTCGGAGCTCCAGGGAAGAGAGGGGCAGAGGCGATGCTTCCTGGCAAGGCCTGAGAAGCTGCTGTTTTCCCATTAGATCTGATGCAGGCGATTCCACAAGCTCGGGTGCTAAGTAAGCAAGTGACAGTCATTTGAATCAATTCTTATTGATTAGTATATCAATTATGATCTAACTATATTTAATATACTTATAGAATTTATTCGTAAGTATGTTTGGTTTTTTTATTTTTATTTTTATTTTTTTATTTATTTAGTTTTAGTTTTAGTTTTATTCATTTATTTTCTTATGCCATTGCTCATTTCTGTACAGTATTTGATATCTCCCCTCAGGTGTAGCCCCCATAGTTCTCCTACCACCAGAGCACCCTAGAGGACCATCCCGTGTGTTCTTCTCTCCCTTGTTTTGGCCCCTACCCCCCCTCCCCTGCTGAATGCCTCAGATCTATGTTCAGCTTGCAAGTTTTCTTTTCCCTGACCCTTTGTTTGGTTTCTCTATATTCCTCATATAAGCGAGACCATCTGATATTGATATTTATCTTTTTCCTTCTAACTTACTTCTCTTAGCATACTCCCTTTCAGCTCCATCCATGTTGCTATAATGGATTTATGTTGGCAACTCATGTTGCAATGAGTTTCTTTTTTGATTGGTGAGTAGTATTCCATTGCGCATATATATATGTATATATACATAAATGTATAGACCATATCTAGCCATATATTTAAATAGATGCATGATTATCATTAAACATATCAGTATTAATATAAATAAACATATAAATATGTATGTATAGATTATAAATGTTATATAATTCTTTTTGATTATTTAAAAATTAGTCACTTTTTAAAAAAATAATTCAAGATGTGTTTTCTCATCAACAATGACTTAACACAGAATATTTGGCTTACTGGCCCATCTCTTTCATATATATATGTGGTTGAGGCTCGAATAATATAAACATGGTGATAATAATAATAGTAACGAAGATTCATTAAGCTTCTGTGTGTGCCCTGGCTCTTGTCCCATGCATTGATTGACCACTGGTATATTCTAGGCTGAAGATACAGCAATAAACAAAAGAGATTTAAAAAGCTCATCTTCGTGGAGTTTACATCCTGCTGAAGGGAGACAGAAAATAAAGAGAAAGACAAAAAGCAAGCAAACCTATGGTGGGAGAGCTATGGGGCAAATAAGCCAGAGAGAAGGGTGAGTATCAGGGGTGCTATCACAGTGAATGATGGGGTCAGAGAGGACCGCTGAAGCAAAGAACTCAGCAAGTCGTCAGACTTAGAACAGGCTTCTTGGGAAAGAAGCTTCCAAGTCAATTAAGGAGTGAGTGCAAATGCCCTGTGGTCAGAACGACCCCGGCTCCTCTGAAGAGGTAGACCAGGAGGCTACCTGGCTGGGGAGGAGGGAGCAAGTCAGGTGAGGGGGATACTGTCAAAGAGGGAACGGGGCCAGCTGAGAAGGCTTCTCAGAGTTTGTCAGTTCCCTCTTTTATGTGACATGGGAGTGGGGAGGGAGCACTGAGCGTGGGAGCAACCTGTGAGACTTCCAAAGGTCCACTGGGGCTGCCCCCTAAGTGTGAAGGTGTTAACAAGGGCCCTATCAGAAGTGGTGGTGACAATCCATCACCAGAGACACAGGCAATGCTGGCTGGGACTAGGGGAGGCGTGCAGGTTGGGAGGAGAAGTGTGCTGCGGCGGTACATCAGGATTTGCAGATGGGGCGGGTATGGTATTTGAGAGAGAGGGGGCCCTCCAGGTGCTTGAGAAACTGGGGGGATGAGCTGACTTACAGTGATCAGAAGAGTGGGTGGGAAGACTGTCGGCGGGTGGGGAGCACCATGGACATGCCTGCTGTGTATCCAGGACAGGTGCTGGGCAGGCGCTGGGCGGGAGTCTGGAACTCGGGAGAGGCCGGGCAGGAGCTGCTGTTAGAGGGGGTCTCACGCCCCTTGCTCTGCAGCAAAGGAGGCTCAGCTGCAGCAGATCCGTTCAAGATCCACCAGTAGGAGTCAGGATTGAACCCCAGAAGCTGCCCTTGAGTGCTGAGCCCATCGCATTCTATGGTGATTTTAGAGAAAAGAGAAAATCCCCATGTGAATCCCTCATAATTAAAAAAAATATATAGCTCGGCTCAAACTTCTCCATCTAAACGCAGACCCAGAGCCAGCTGGCTGCCCATGCACTTGGAAAAAAATGTAAAATCCCGTATTGAGAGAGCATGTCGTTGGCTTCAAAAGCAGTCACGTTTCACAGACCACCCCAAAGAGAATTGTTTTTGGCAGGAATAGGAAGAGATGACGTCATTGTCTGAGGACAGGGAAAGCCCCTCGTGCCCTTGACTTCCCCTTCAGAAGCCACCGCGGCGGGCTCCTCGTTCCTATCCGGCAGCAGCGCCAACGGGAGCAACGTTTTTAGAAAAGAGCATCTTCCAGGTGAAGCAAGAATAGTAAACTGTTTATGCCCTATGACCTCCCAGCTCTAATTCAGATCATCCAATCTTAGGGAATGGTCAGAATCTCAGAAAATCCTGATACTTGCAGATGTTGATACAGCCTGGCGGACAAGGCTGGGATCTTTTAAGACAACTCATATCCAGTAGAGAAATGGTTAAGTAAATTATAGATGTCAAAAATTATTTTTAGATTTAAAAAAGGAATCAGTTTTATTAAAATGTTAGGCTCCAAAGGCAGGAGGCAATGAGGTACTTTGGTACAGTCTTAATCTATATTGCAATGATTTTTAAAATCAATTGGTAGCTAATGGGATACAGGGAAAATGTTCTATTAAGTTAAAGGATGCTGTGAGGGGTTGAATGGGAGCTCACTTTCTTTTCCCAGGATGGAAAATGAAGGGCATGAAGGGATGCATCTCCCAGGAGCCTCACACACTAGCTGGCCACACCTGTGCCACATCAGCACAACTGCTGGCATCGCCATCCTCTGACCTGCACCTCCAAGCGCCCTCCAGGCAGTGTAGATGGACTCCTGAGAAGACAGCGGCAGGTACCCGCTCAGGAAAGACAGGTGTTACAAGGTGCTCACGTTCTTCCTTTCCTGCTCGAGCCCCACCCATCAGCGAGGTACAGAGGTGTGTAGCCATCCTCCACACAGGGGCAGAGGTGCCAAGGCCATCGCTGATCAAAACTGGTCAAGCCAACAAGGAGAAACTGATCCTCCAGGTGGCCTTCTTCTTGACCACCATGCTCGTGGCCTGCCCCTCGGTTACCGTAGAATGGCACAAGAGCTCTAGACAGAGAGTGTGGTAGCAGGGATTGAAACAGAAGAGGTCCCCTCTTGAGCCAAGGTTCTCAAGACACAGGAAATAGGTCTGGCGTGAGTGTCAGCTGGCCTGACAGCTGATCTCAGTGGCCACGGGAAGGGGTGCAGATCCCCCCTCAATGAGACGGGTGTTACATGGTGGTCATTTTCACCATAGTTCATCTTCTGTTCATAAATAATTTCTCCACAGGCAAAATACATTCATTCCCTCCTCAAATCTCAAATGCTATACAGTTACAGCCTTGACTTTCAGTTTAGGATCATATTACCTAAGTCAGGGCTGCGTGCAGATGAGGTGACCTGGGCATATTTCCTCAGTTATGGTTCTCTCGAACTAAAGGCCTTTGGACTGGAGAGGTGAGTCGATTGCCCCTGTCCCCACCATACTACAGTGAGACATACATGAAACGACTGCACGGGCACTCCAGTTCAAGAAGGGTCTTTGGGGTACCAACTGATTAATGTGGGGGTTTCCCAAGGTCTCTGTGGCTCATTGGAACTATTTATATTTCTATTGCTATATAACCTTCCAAATCTCCATAAGCTCAAAGCAGCTCCGTCCCGTCATGCACTGGGTCAGTGACTGTGGTCAGTGACAGACAACATATACTGCAGTGGTCTCTATGTATAGCCCAGGTGTGTGCTATAGCATCCAAGTGTGTGTAATTGCACTCTATGATTTCTGTGCAATGATGAAATCACCTAACAACATGTGTCAGAACATATCCCTGCTATTAAGTGACATGGGACTATAGCTATTCTGCTATTAAGTGACATGGGACTATAGCTATTTTCTGACAGTCTATGTAGACTCTCATCCTTTGCAAAAACAGGTTAGTATTAGGTTAAAAACTTAAGCAGACCTCATGCATATTTCCGGGGTTCCTAATTTGTACAGCCCCCTCCCTTTTCGCTAGTACCTGGTTTCACAAACAATAGCCGCCTCAGCATTTTCTAACTGATCTCTGTCTTCTCTAGATCATTGAAACTGCTGAGTTCTTTTTGGGCTTATTTCTTTCTCTACCATATCCTAGAAAGTTCCCCCAGACATAAGATTGGTACAATCATGGACTTCATCTCATGGGTTTCCACTCTCAGGGATCACGGTTGTACAAAGTCTACTGCCCACTCCTGCCTAGTTTTTCATGCACAGTGGATGGCACCCAAAAAAAGTCTCCCAACACACAAGGAGACCAGCAGTCATGAATGAACACAAGACAGGCAATTAAAAGAGACCATAGATAATATAAATAATGGAATTACCACCAAAAAAAGTATGAACCAGGGCCTCCCAGGTGGCGCAGCGGTTAAGCGCTCTGCTGTGGAGCTGTCGGCAGCGGCGATGCGAATTCAACACCCGGGCAGAGAGATTCCCATATGGTGTGGCAGACCTCTCCTCCCTCATCCGCAGCTCCCCTCAGCAGTGTATTTCCTTCGAACTTCCTGTTCTGCTCCCCACTCTGTCTCTGGTGAACCCTCTCACCGCCCCATGCCTCTGGCCTGTACCCTAGCTTATATGCATAAATAAGTAAATATTTTTTAAAAATATGAACACTTATGTTCACTGAGCACTACTCACAACAGCCAAGGTATGGCAGCGAGCCAAGTGCTCAACAACAGATGAATGGATAAAGAAGATGTGGTATATTAACACAAGGGAATACTACTTAGCCATGAAAAAAATGAAGTCTTGCCATTTGCAACAATGTGGATAGACTTTGAAGGGTTTATGCTAAGTGAAATAAGTTAGAAGAAGAAAGACAGATGTGATATGATTTCACTCATTTGTGGAATATAAAGAAAGAAAACTGAAAACTAACCTTAGACTCTGACAACAGAATGGTGGTTCTCAGAGAGGAGGGATGGGAAAAGGAATGGGTAGGAAGGGTTGATAGGTTGATGGTGGATGGTGACTGGGTGTTGGTGGTGGGTGTTGTGTGACATATACAGGTGTTAAAGTAAGAAACTGTTCAGTATTTCTGAAACCTACACAGTGTGGGAAACTTAATGTTTCCTTAAAAATTCCTTAAATATTCTGGAAGATAGAAAATAGGATTGAGAATACTGGCTTTGGAACTCAAAATACCAAAATTTTAGAACTGAAAAGTTATGGTAGCTAAAATTAAACACTCAGTATAGTTCTTTAACAGCAGACTAAAATGAAGCTGAAAGGAGAATTTGCGAATAGAAAGATCAAGAATGAAACAAGAAGAGACAAAAGACAAGTAAACAGGGAAGAGAGGGTGAGGGGCCTATAATGATACAAGATTGAGCACAGAGATGATATTTACGGAGATAATGGCTAGGAGTTCTAAAATTCTGGCAACAGGCATTGAGCTATAGAGTTAAGAATCTACAAACCTCAAGCAGGAGAAATAAAAAATTATACACAAGTACAACCTAGTAAAACTGCCTAAAAACCAAAGGGGAAGAACCCTTTCAAAAAATAATGGGGGAATCAATGGCCTCTCAGTACGACTCTTTGATGAGTCTTTGTAAAGACTCTGAGTATCCACGTTCAGTTAGTATGAAACAGATGAGGTGTTGACATGGCAGGAGAAAGGGTGGGGAGACGGAAGAGCTTCACTAGAGAGCACACTGGACTTGGCTCGTGAACGATGGGTGAGATTTGGGGTGACAAGGAATGGTGGACAAAGACTCAGAGAACTGAAGGTTCAGAACCTGTGGTTCTTCATGAATGCAGTACCATTTGGTCCTGGAAATGGGTGGGGGGCCACAGACACTTCCATCAGGGTCTTGATGAAGAACCAGGGCAAGAGGAGCTGTTGGAAAGAGAGGCGGGTCTCCAAGTGTAAAGTTTCGATAGAGATTAGGAGAATATTCCTCGTCCCTCGCCTCAAACACAGTATGGAGGCTGACACCGTAAATGCAGAGTGGAGACGGTTATTTACTCTGTCCTTGCTTTGTGCATTAATAATCAAGACAAGATGATAGAGGTGTTACAAAGCTTTGCCTTTCATGGGGCACTCTTTGGGAGGCCATTTATTTACTCCACCTCTTTGGCCATTGCAAGTTTTTCCTACCTTTGTGCCCCTCATTGGCTCCTCAAAATGGCCCGCTTTCTGCTTTTGCATCTGCCTAACAGTTCTTCATCCTCCAAGTACCCATTTAAAGATAATGATGTCCAGGAACTTCCCAGGCAAATTTAGGGTCTTTCTCCCACGTCCCTACATTAGTATGTAGCATGCCCATGATAGCGATTATTTCATTTGATCATAACCATCTATGTTCCAGCCCCACTGATGCCCTGGCACCAGCCGTGGGCATCTCCAAAGTTGGGCCAACTCTTAGTTGTCTGGAATCCTCAATCATTAGTTGTCTGGACTGGAGAGTCCAGGCTGTCGCATAGCATGCTCCCAAACACTGCTGCTCGTTTTGACAGAGAGAAAAAGAGAGAGCATCTAATTGTACCCAGACTCTTAAAACTTTAGCCCAGAAATGGCTGATCAGTTTTGCTCTCTTGCTGAAAGCCAATCATATGCCTGCATCTAGCTTTGCAGGGGTGGGAATGCGCGAGGCTATTATGTGGCAGGAAGAGAACTGGGGTGTTGAGCAGATGGTCCGAGTGAGTGTCACAGAGGACAAGCCTCACAAGGACGAATGGGGTGTGTCACACACTGCAAGGATAAGACCATGTATGTGAAAAGTGCTTAGAAAACTGGAATGCTCACAAGATGATTTTTTTTTTCAAAGATTTATTTATACAAGCTGGGGTACAGGCCAGAGGTGTGGGGCGGCGAGAGGGCTCACCAGAGACAGAGTGGGGAGCAGAACAGGCAGATCAGAAATACACTGCTGAGGGGAGCAGCGGGCGGGGCAGGAGAGGTCTGCCGCACCATGTGGGATTCTCCCCGGCGGGGTGTCGAACCCACATTGTGCGCTGCTGACAGCTCCACAGCGCAGCGCTCAACCGCTGCGCCACCAGGGAGGCCCTCACAAGATGATTTCTAAGTTGACGTCGAAGTATAATGTCAGGGCTGTTCAGATAAAGGGAATGTTAAATCCAACCTGCCAGATTTGGGGAAGACTTCATGGAGAAAATGGCAACCTAAGATAATTAGAATTGGAAAAAGCAAAAATGACACTATTGGGATCCTTTTTCTAAAAAAAGATTTATTTATGCATGCAAGAGCTAGGGTGCTGACCAGAGGTGTGGAGGAGTGAGAGGATTCACCAGAGACAGAGTGGGGAGCAGAACAGGCGAATATACTGAAATACACTGCTGAGGGGAGCAGCAGGAGAGACAGGAGAGGTCTGCTGCACCATAAGGGTCAGCTCCCTGGCCGGGGATCGAACTTGTGCTGGAGTGGCTCGTGTTAGCTTCATAGTGCTGACTTAACCCCTGGTGCCACCAAGGAGGACCTGTCCACGTAGGGATTCTAAGTGGAGGGAACAGCAACGGACTGAGGTCGTGCAGTACAGGGCACACACTACCTTTAGCACGTCTTTGGAGCATCTCTGGGGTACCTTGTATATGCTTGGGAAATGGAAGACCTAGCATCTCTTGAGAAGAAAGCATCTGCTATAAATATCATCTCCACAGGGAAGAGCCTTCCATGGCCAGCTGGAAATGCAGCGCCAGCTGCGCCATTTTCAGCCGTGAAGGTGCCCATATGTAAGATCCCAGATGCCATGGACACAGGAGGCAGCCAACCCCAAGCCACAGTCCCACCAGCAGTCCCTGAGCTCATCCTCCCCTCGAGGGCTTGTCTCATAGCCTGGCACCCAGGGTGCCTCTGCCACACATTCCCACCCAGACAGAACTGCAGCCAATGAGCTCATCACCACTCTTTTTTTTTCCAAAACTACCATTTAAACAGCAGAAATGCCTGGTTTCCTGCTGTCAGCAAAGCTGTCACCATGGAAAGGAAAAAGAGAAAGTCCCCAAAATTAGTGTTGAATCTTTTCCAAGAACTGTCAATATTTTTGGAAGCCCCCAGAGAACAAATGCAATCTTGAAGCTGGCAGGACCCGCAGCGTTGAAAAGGGATGGACTCTGGGCTGATTGATGGTGGCCGGTTGGTGCCACGTTCAGTGGTGACACCTCAGACAGGAGGTGGCACTCAGAACGGCAGCACGAGACCCCTTTGGGGCTGATAAGAATGCCTGCAAAACGTCTGGCAGGAAACTCAGCGCAGGGGACACATTAAAGGCCTGTTTTTGTTTTTTTGTCACTTGAGTTTCACTGGTTTTATGCTGGCTTGCTTAAAAAAGGCTGAAACTGGGCCTCCCTGGTGGTGCAGCGGTTGAGTGCTGCGCCGTGGAGCTGTCGGCAGCTCGCAATGTGAGTTCGGCGCCCGGCCGGGGAGAGTCCCGCATGGTGCGACGGACCTCTCTTGCCTCGCCCGCTGCTCCCCTCAGCAGTGTATTTCTGGTCTGCCTGTTCTGCTCCCCGCTCTGTCTCTGGTGAGCCCTCTCGCCGCCCCGCGCCTCTGGCCTGTACCCCAGCTTGTATAAATAAATTAAAAAAAAAAGGCTGGAACTGAAAATGTTGTTTCCGCAAGTCATTTATTCATGGGCATCTTAATGGGTGTCGTGGGGTTTTGGTCATGGTGTCAATCTGGCACCCTGAATTAGAATAATGCAAGGAAGCCTATTTTTATATTCCATACTACTATCTCAGATCCCCTTTTTCCTTTCTCCCCCATCCCTCTGAACCTCAGAGCCTTCCTGGTGTTTATACACGTCCACTAGTGCTTGTAAGTATTGTCTTTTACCCGATTGTCTGCTGCGTAAATGTCCACTATTTGTTTTTATCATTTTGACTTGCTTTGCTACATATGATTTTTCCCCCAACATCCTCCACATTGCTGGAAATGGAATATTTCTTCCTTCTTCATAGCTGAATAGTATTCCGTAGTGTAGACATACCATTACTTCCTGAGCCAATTGTCTATTGATGGATATTTAAGCTGCTTCCATGTGCTAACTACTGTAAAGAATTCTGTTATGAACCGTGTAGTGTAGATTTTTGAGTAATGGTTTCATGTTCTTTGGATAGATGCCCAAGAGTGGAGTTGCTGGGTCGTATGGTATCTCCATTTTCAATTGTTTTCAAGGTAAGTCCAGATCGCTTGCCATCACGGCTGCACCAATTCACATCCTACCAAAGGTGAAAGGGCTTCCTCCTTCTCCACACGCTCTCCAGTCCTTGCTGTCAGAGGCTCCAGGGAGGCTATGAAGAGGGCAATACAGGCTGGGGAAGCCTTGGAGCAGTCACAGGGACTAGTAACAGGGTGGGTGTGAGCATCACACTTGGTCATTAGCTGCCCCAGGTGTGTCCCAGAAGAGGCTGCCCAGTCTGACCTGAAGAGCAAAGCCCTCGGGTGTCTGCTGGCCACGAACTGTGACTCGAGACAGCTCTTCCTTGAGCAAGGACCGGGTCTGCTGCAGGCTGCTCAGGACCTGTTCGCACACACTGTCCCCTCTGTTTTGGGGGATTCGGTTCCCCAAAGGGGGCATTTAGAAGGGGGACAGATTGCTCACCTCAGTGGTTACTCATCCTCGCTCTGCTGGTGCAAGCAGCAGAGACTGACCCTCATCACCTCCCTCTGCCTTGCCCCTGAGGGTGCCCCCCGGTGTTAGCCATCTCCACAGTCCACCTCCTTGATGACAAAGACATTGTCGAGGTGAAGCCACCTGGCAGGGAATCACGAGTCAGGCTTTATCAGCCCCTGGGCTCCCCAGAGTCAGGTTCTCAGCACCTCCCCTCTGTCAGCCCCGCCTGCAGAGCAGAGCCCCCTGCGTGATGCTGGCGCCCTCCACACGGAGCATCCTTGCTGCTGGGGCTGGGTGGCGTACCCAAGTCTGCCCAGGAATCGTCTGCTGTGTCTCCCCCCAAGTAGCAATGTGGGTCAATTCCAGAATGCCCCTCCCCCCATCCCTTCAATCCCCATCCTCACCACCTGCCAGGGCAATTCGAGCATTTCTGCACCCATCAGCTGAAGGTACTGCTTTTTATATGCTGCCGGGATCACAAATTCACACCCCCTCCTCGGGTCCTCGGCAGGTTGAATTCCATGGTTCAGGGAAGTGCACCTGCATCACTTACTCAGTTTTGCTTTCTGCCCTCTTGATCAAGCATCCTGAGAATCCAGCCACGCCCGCCAATGCTCCCTGGCTTCCGGCAGGAAGTGGCGGCTAGGTCTCCAACATGTCTTCTCCCCAGAGGTGGCCACGTACACATCATCCGGTGCCTCTGGTCATGTTGTATTTATTATATTACACATATTATTGCTGTAATGAAATTCATGAGCCTATGGATAAGGCAGCATTTTGTATAATCTTGCAGATTTCTTTCTTGAAAGATAAAGAAGCTCCAAGGACCCCTACCTGCGCATAGGATCACAGGAGGGTGATTCAGCCAAGACCCCACAGGAGAAAGGGGTGGGCGTGCTAAATTAGGAGAAACTGAGGGAAGAGCTCCGTCTTGAAGGAGGTGGTCCGTGATGTGGCAGTGATGGCCTAGGTGGGAACCAGAAGGGGCTCTGGGACCTGAAAGCAGGAGAGTTGGCAGGTCAGGGACCGCTGGACGCCTCCAGTTTGTTAACCTCAACTTTTTTCCTGGTCCTGGGGAACCAAGCACAGAGCGGATGCATGGGCTTCGTGCCTGCCCAGAGAGGATGAAGGGCGATCAGATGCCGCCCCAAGAGCACCGTATCTCCCCGCTTCTGAATTATCCTGTGGCCTTTCTGGATCATTTTCAGCATAGGTTGTTGATGTTTGCGGGCAGATCTTAACATTTCTTTCCTAAAGTGAAAGTAGACTCTTTTATTCATTTTCCCATAAGCGAGCCTGCCGCAAGGTCTTGTTTGCCTTGGCTACATGTATGTATGTCTTGTCTTGGATGTATCCTCAAGCGTTTGTTCAGTGAATGAATGAAGGAGAGTAAATAGCTGAATGAGAAATCAACATACCCTCACACAGTAGGCTTTTTATTCATATACTGTACTAAATATCTTCAGAACCAGCATGTAAGAGGTCAAGCGGAAACTACATATTAAATATTAAGAACTACCCATGTCAAAGGATTTAAGATGTTTCAGAAAAGGAAGCCCTGAAAATGGATTTGTTTCCTGCCTGTTATTTCTCATTTATTCATTAATTGCCTCAATTTTCTATTTAAATGTTGTTAATGTGTCTACTAAAATTATCTGTTGATTGACATAATAAGGCAACATCTCAGACCTCATGCTACAAAACAGCGAGGTAGCTTCTTTTACACTTCACAGCTAATTTCAGAGGTGAGACTCAGTACCCAGGTCTGTGAATATCTGGAACTTCAAAATTATCCTTGGCGCTCTTGCGGCACTTGCCCCGTCGCTCACGCGGACTACACTCAGATCCAGGTTGGGGGGCGCATCTTGTGTCCATGTTTTGTGTCTCCTAAGAGCTGATGAGTTATGAATAGTAACCCCTGCTTTTCATACGAGGCCCTGATGGCGGAGAGAAAATCCTTGGGTCAAGGTGAAAAGGTTACTAGCTCAGAGTTAGAGTCTGTGCCACACCCTGAGACACAGGGTAGGAACCCCTGCAGACACATTCCCCTGGAGCAGTTCATCCACTGCCTGCTAGATGCTCTGTGGGCCAGGCACCGTTCTCAGCACGGCACAGACAACAGGGAGGGAGGGAGAGAAAAATGTCATCAGTCCTCGGGGACCTTGTAGTGTAGCAGGGCAGAGGCCAAGGTGCAGGGACACATAATAAGGAAAAGGAAGGAAAGCCATGATTGAAGTGTGCATTTCAGGTGAATTATGTGGCAGGTGCATTATCTTTCATTAAGTCTGTTACTTAACCAGAAAGAGAGAGACTTGGGCCCGTGGCATGCCACAGCAGAGGCCTCCGCGGGGCGAGCAGGGCTAAGTGGGCTGGCACGTGGGGTGGGCGGGTCAGGCCGGGGTACCAGCCGGTGTGTCTAGAGCTGACTGGTCCCGCCGGCAGCCAGGTGTTTGAAGGTCAGAGGCAACAGCCCGAGAAGGCCGGGAGGGGCACGGTGAGAGTGGGTGCAGGTGGGAAGACTGCCCTGAGTCTGGGGAAGGGCGGGGCTCAGAGGGGGACAGGCTTCCGGGTGGAGGAGGAACAGGACGTGCGCCCGGGAGGAACGGGGCCTGGACCAAGGTAGGAAGCTGGATTTGGGGGGCAGAGAAGGGCTGTGGGTGAGTTTTCTCAAGATGGAGTGGCTGGGAGGACACAGGGTGGTTTATTTTGTGTCTTGTATCAATTCCTGGCCTGCTGGCAGCAGAGACAGCGTTCACGGCGGCTTCAGCCAAACACGGAGGCAGAGTGTGTGTACCCTGCTGGCAGCGCACCTGTGTCTGGGGCTGAGGCCCCCCTGGTCCTTAAAATGAACTTCTTACAAGTTCTTGCTGCTCACCAGACACATATTTTGCATGTCCCCTGAGCACTTAGTAGGTGCATTTTAGCAGACTCATTACATGATAGGTCAAGTCTCAGCTGTGCCTTGAGAAACAAAAATTCCTTTGAAGTTACCCTCAGTGTCTTTGCGATTTTCCTTCCCTTTAAAAGCGCATTATCGCCAGGAGAGTAAGGGATGCCACCGAGAGAAATGAACAGGAGGCCTGACTTCATGTGCTGATGGCCTGGTCTGAGAGGCAAATAAGCCAACTCATTGTTCCCGGCAGGGAGGACAACTGTGAGATGACATAGAAGCCACTGCCCCTGTGGTACTAAACACACGCACACGTACATGCATGCACACGCCCTCATGCGCACACACTTGGGGCCACTGACCGTGTCTCTGGTCCTGTCTGAGCCCCTGCAAAGGGCTGGTCTCTCTCCAGGGCGCCTGGGTCTGTCCTGCCCCCACCCTGCAGCCCTGGGGCTCGTCTCTTGGGGACACAGTGGGGTTTGAGGGGGACTGACTCGCCCACTCCCCCTTGCTCCCTGGGCCATTTGTTCACGGCCCTCAGCACTCAGCACCCCCACTCCTGGGACTCAGGGCTTGCCAGACGCATCCGGCCCCAGCAAGGAGAGGAGGGGTGTAGTGTGGTATTCAGGAGGCCGCCTGGCTGGCCGGGCAGGGGCTAGTTAGCAGGGGCCTGAAATCAAACCCAGCTCCGTGAGCCACACCAAGCACAAGCTCTGTCCACCCGTCGGGTGCCCTGCGGGGTGTGAGGAGAAAATCACAGTCTGACCTGCGGGGTGGAATTGACAGTCTCCGGGGGAGCTCAATTCAAGTCAATTAGATCCAAATCTACCCAGCAAAATAAGGGTCGTGTAATGACTCCACATCACACAGCCTTCTCCAGGGGAGGTGACTGCAGGAAATGGGGGGTGGACACAGGCCCAGCAGGACTGGGCCTCATGCCCATCCAAAGCAGCAGCGTGGCTATGCACAAATCACTTAGCTTCTTTGGGCCCGTAACACAGCTAGTTCTCCCGATCCTTTGACACCTACATTTAGCCGTGAGGGTACTGGTTACATTGCTCCTAGGAAAAGACACAAAGTCCAGGGAATCCAAAAAACTAAGGTGTATGTCTCTCTTACACACATAATGCCCAAGGAGGGCGAATAGCATGGGGAGACCAGATCCCCTCAGGCGGGTGCCCTGTCACCCCCCATCTTGCCCACTGGGTCTAAGATGACTCACCAACACCAACTGCAATTGCAACCTGTGGGACAGTACAAAGATGGTAATGAAGGAAAGAAAAATTGTGGATCTGAGCAAAAATGCTGCCTCCTGGTCCAGAATGGCTGCCTAAGCGCTAGTCATCACATTGATCTTCCAATTACAAGAAGGATAAAAAGGGTCCATTCCTCTTACTGCTGTGGATCTTTGATATGCAGAGTAATGTTGCTGGTGGGGGTGGAGAGGAGGAATAGGCAAGGGGGAAGGGGAGGGAGGGTAAGAGCCACATTCGTAGTTTGAGGGATGGGTAGAGGGTGAGATGGGAAGCAATGTGGAGATCTTGGGGTGGAAAGTGAAGTTGGGTGTGAGCATTTTAGGCTCGAGCTGGAAATCCTTGGCACAGTAACGTGGAGAAGGGAAGCTCCAGGCAGGAGGCACTGTCGCGCTCTGGGCGCTAAGTGTACGTATCTGGGGTATAACGCTGCTAAGGCAGCAAATACAAAAAACCCAAGGGAAGGAAACACAGGAACAGTGGCACAGGGAAATAAAAATCAAGCACAGGAAATAGAAAAGTGAACCCCACAAATTAAAAGTCCTTCCCAGCAATTCCTGGTTCCCTCTGTTCTACCCACTCATCCAAAATAGCTTTCCCTAGCAGCACTGGTGCTCTGTTTAAGTTTAACACTCATTGGCTGTAGCTGCTCAGTTCTTACATTCTTGTTGCCCCTTCCGCTCTCCAAACCTCATGAAAACGTCTCTGAAATGACAGTGTGTGCCTTGTGGGGCTGTCATAGGATCAAAGATTTCATTCTTGTGAGCTGTCAACATGCTGGTAAAGTCTTGGACTTACCCACCCATCCCATGGAGAGTTCTGCCGTGCTCTGGTGTACAACACAGGCGGGCAGCTACATGGCCCTGCAAATGCTGCGCTTCTTCCTCACTGGCTCTGACCTGGGTCCGTGGCAGTGTCCAGGGCTGCAGAACGCTAGAATTTCCCAGCGCACAAACTCAGCCAGATTAACGCTTACAGACAATCTGAGCCCATCCTCGTTGTTTCTCCTTCTTTGCCACATGAGACCATTTCAAATTCCTCCCCTGGAGTTCACCAAGCCTCATATTTTTCTGTCTCTAATTTCTATGTGGCTTTACCATTACATTGTTAATATGAGCAGGATGGGTGGGGTCCTATCTACTAATACAATATGAGGTCCAGTCTCAGCAGGACCCCACAATTCAAATGGATAGACCCCAAATCTATACCTGGGAATGAGATGTAAGTTACTGAGCATTAACTCTATCACTTAAATGACATCTTAGTGGACATATGACTCTTTAGAGGGGAAAAAAATCCCAACCTTTCTTGCACCAGGTTTAAGTTATGGTCAGAGAAATCTAAGCAGTAATGTTACATGCAACTTCAAAGAAGTATCCTACAGGAAGAGGAGATTTTTTACCCTTCTTCTTAATGCTGGAAGACAGATGTAATGACCAGAGCTTAAGCAGCCATTCTGGATCATGAAGCAGTGTTCTTATTCAGGTTCACAAATATTCTTGCCCCGATTTACCTTCTTTCTGAATCGAGGCTGCATGTAGGCAATGATGGAGCCCCAAGATCAAAAGAACTTTGTTCCTAGTGATTATGGGTTTGCCATACCTTGGCTGACCCATATCTGGTCTTCATTTAGATGAGCAAATAAGTGTCAGTCTATGTTATCCAGGTTTTGTTTATCACATGCAACCAAATATAACCCTAGTACAGTTAGTGTGTATGCTTGTGAGTGTGTGTGTGTGTTTTGTGAGTGTGTTTGTGTTTTGTGTTTTTATGGACATAAACATGATACATTTTAAAGCGAATAAAAGTCAGTTGCAACATAATGGTGCAGCGTGATTCTAGTTTTCAAAAAAATAAGAACAAGCTATATGTGTCTTTAAATATTTGTGTCAATTATAGAAAGGTGTGCTAACAATATTGGTTACCTCTGGGAGGTGAGATGGACATGGGAGATAGAGAACATGATTATCTTTCCTTTAATAAATCTTATTGATGGATAATTTGTTACAGTGATGCTATGTGTGTTCTCAGTGATTTTAAAAACACGTGCAGAACTTTTAAAAGAAAGGACCAGGACAATGAAGATGAGGATGATGACTCATCTGAAGTTTTAATTTAATTAAATTGTCCACCCAACATGAGTTTGTTGATGAAATATGGGCTGGGTGGCTGCAGGAAATGAGCTGAGTTCAGAGCAGAGACCCCTTCTGGGAGACTCACAGAGTTAGCCCACAGGGTTTTGTAAAAAGATGGTGAAGAGAATGAGGAGGGCCAGAAAGCAGAAGTCACACATCACTTCTTTCACATTTTTCTTAAAAGCAGAGCAGACATTTGCCCACCTCCCATCTACCCAGAAATGTGTGTGGTCATCGTTTCAGGATAAATTGACAATTTCTTGAGTTCTACTCTTTCTCTGTCAGCTTCTCTAACACGCTTACTGAAATGCTCTAGCTGTGGAAACTATGGACAGTACCTTATTTGTTTCTGTATCCTCGTGTTTATACAGTGCCTGGTAAATAGAAATATTAAATAAATGCAATGGCCGTTTTGTGGAATGATGGCATGATTGATTAAAGAAGTGAGTGGACAATAATAGTCATTATCCTCAAGATTAAAATCCTTTGCACAGAGCATGGCGTATCCTTGGAAAGAATGTTTGAAGGTTAAAGGGAAAGATGGGGCACAGCCTTTGGACCCTCCGTCTGTACTTTATGGGGGGCAATGCTGGGGTGGACAATCAGCCTGCCAGGGCCACAAATACCATGTTAAAAATGAAATCTGCACGTCACAGGTATACTAGGGTGTGTTTTCATCCTAGGTAATGCTGCAAATATTTTGAAAATGTTGTTAACATTAAAGTAGAATCCCAGCATGTTTGAGCTGGAAAGCACTGGATTTGTTGGAAATGCTGTAAGTAATCTCAGAAAACACTTTCATCAATATCACAACTGTGGAACTGAAGGAAATGTGAAGCCCTTTGAGTCCATCTTCCATGAATGGTGAGAAAACAGGTGCACAAAGGGAAGGTGAGGGTTAGGTGTGTGCGATAGCTTTTTTTTTTAAGATTTATTTATTTATGCATACAAGAACTGGGGTGTAGGCCAGAGATGTGGAATGGGGGGGAGCAGTGAGAAGATTCACCAGAGACAGAGTGGGGAGCAGAACAGGTGGAGCTACTGAAATACTCTGCTGAGGGGAGCAGTGGGCAAGACAGGAGAGGTCTGCTGTGCCCTGTGGGAAGCTCCCTGGCCGGGGATTGAACTCATGTCGCAGTGTCTGGTGATAGCTTCATAGTGCTGAGCCTTCACTCCTCATGCCATCCAGGGAGGCCCTTATATCCATCTTTTCAGAAAGCTCATCGGAAAGAACTGTGGGATTTGACTGCACTGGCTCTTAAAAGTTCTGCTTTGTGGCTGAGAGCTTCTGCTCCAGATCTGGCTTGCCTCCTGCCTCCTTCCATCCTTCCTGGGGTCGAAGAGCTGAATGCCTGCTGCCATGAAGTTTCTGTCCCTGCAGGCTGCTTAGATGAACGTCTCTGTTCTCAGTAGAGTCCCGCTGGTCAAAGCACAACACTGAGAGCTTAATCCACGACTCCACGAAAGGACTCAACAAGGCAGCTAAGACGGGTCACTGGCTTTATCCCTTTGCTCCCAGTAGCTGGCGTCTTCTTCAGAGAGCACACCCTGCTCAAGGTCCCCACGTGCTCCCCCTGCCCGTGCGCTCTCGTGGGCTAGAGCTCTGAACCTAGATCTATTTGACCTTGACCCCTGGACCCTCTCCCTTAACCATGGAAGTCACTCTGTTTCTCCACACCCAGTACCTGCAAAGAACTCCTAGCAGGGATCAGCTCTAGGTCAGGTGCTTTCAGAAGTGGGGACTGAGATATGATTATCTTTTTTTTTTTTAAAGATTTATTTTTTATTTATAAATACAAGCTGGGGTACAGGCCAGAGGCGTGGGGCGGCGAGAGGGTTCACCAGAGACGGAGCAGGTAGCAGAACAGGCAGATCAGAAATACACTGCTGAGGGGAGCAGCGGGCAAGGCAGGAGAGATCTGCCTCGCCATGTGGGATTCTCCCCGGCCGGCGCCGAACCCGCGTTACCGCTGCCGACAGCTCCACAGCGCAGCGCCTAACCGCTGCGCCACCGGGGAGGCCCGCGATATGATTATCTTAATGAACCTGTGTGCAGGAGGGTGACTGGAGAGAGGGTGCAACTGGGATTGGTGAAGAGGTCTCGGCACTCACCGTAGCTGGGGGGAGGCGTTTGACACTGTGGGCGGTGCAGTCATCTCCTGTCTGTGGTCAACATCGGGACATGGTTTGTTTTGCCTCACTTTCCCATAGTCTCAGGCGTAACTTGGCTGGCCTTGGTGTTCCCGGAGGTGGTTTATGTCCAGCAGGGGAATGAGGTGGCCCAGCTCAGAGGGCCCACCAGCCCTTGGATGGCAGAGACTGTTTTCCTTTGTACAAGACAATGGAGATGCGACCCATAAGTCCCTGCCCTCAAAGAACTTGCAGCCCAGAGAGAAGCAAATCATCCTAATACCGGTATAATAAAGGCAGTAATGGAGGGGCGATATCCAGGGAGAGGAGGGGCAGAGGGGAGAGCCAGGGAAATGCTCACAAAGCAGGATGGATTTGATTTGAGTTAAATGGGGGAGGGGGGAGAGAGAGAGAGAGAGGGAGAGACGGAGAGGGAGGCAGAAGGAGGAAATCCTTTATGTGCGTAGCAGTCTATGTGTTCCAAATTATAAATTCAATTCAAGCCCCAGCAACTCTGCAACTATAGATGTTTTCTTCTCTTTCTTTCCAGGAAGAGAAATAGCCTTTCTATTTTCATCATTGAAATCGCCATTTGTCATTCTCAAGGTGCCTTGTGCCTTTGTCTCTGCTGTCAGCTGGCAGCAACGTTGCTAAAAATAGCTGGCGGAGGGAACCGCTACACGCTGAACATTAAAAATAGAAAGGGAAGCACTGGTGTGAATAATGCATGGGAGAGAATCCCGCTCGCTGGCCTCCGGGTCCTCCAGAGCCCCCGCAGGCCAGGGAGGATTAAAGCGTGTGTTTGGCTCAGGCTGCAATGAAAGGGCAGCCCGCAAATTACAGCTTTGCTCCTTGGCCTGCCTCGGGCAGGAGGGATGAGAAGACCTGGAGGCTCAGGTCTTGGAATGCAAATCAGGTGTCTGTTTGCCAAGGCAAAGGCGGGGGTGGACCTGGGAGAGCAGTGCAGCTCCCCCAGCTAAAGCCTTGTCCTTCTGGAAAAAAAAGAATAAAATAAAATAAACCCCCTGCTGGCCCATCAGAACCGCTCTGCAGGGGAGTTCGGCTCTGAAACATCCCTCTGATCTTTGCAAATTCCATCTATTCAAAGTGAAGCCCCAGCTCACACAAGCCAAAGGGGCGCTCACCCAACACCCTCGAACACTGTGGGTTCCTCATCAATATCGTTGAATAAACAAATGCTCTTGGAAGGACACATACACCCCGTGACCAGACCCGAGCTGGAGAGGCTCGGCCGTCGCGGCTATGCTTGAGGTGCTGCATGATGGCGCCGGCCAGTGGCCCGTGAAGAAGCAAAATAATGAACTAAATAAAACAAAAACAATCATTTAGACGTATAAGACCAAACTAGGGGTTGCCAGAAGGGAAGGGGGAAGAAGGATGGGTAAATCGGGTCACATGGGCAAGTGGATGGTGAAGGGACACATTGTTGAGCCTTATGGGGTTCATGCAGGTGTTGGTTTGCAACGACGTACCCCTGGAACCTATAGGTTGTTGCAAACCAATGTTACTTCAATTAAAAAAATAAATAAATAAAAACAGAGGGTGCTGTGGTCAGAGGGGAAGGAAGTTGCTTCCGGTCACACAACACCCTGGCTTCAGAGGCAGGACACTCTCTTCAGTGTCCCTGACTCAGCTTTCCCCAGCGGTTTCCTGCTGAGCCACCTCTTCAGCTCCTGCCAGAACAGGAAGCTCATTCTCCTGCAAACCTGGAGGCAGGTGGGCTTCCCCTGGGGAAGTGGTGTGTGCTCGGGGTCACATGGCTGAGTGTGGGTCCAGAGCAGCTGTGAATCCCTGCTGTTGCTCCTAGAACAAACTGGGGTTTGGTTTGACCCTGGTCCTGCTCCCAGAGTCCCTCTGAACCCCTAAGAGGAAGGTAATTCTAGCACTGAAGGGATTGCCTCTCCTCAGGGGTCAGCCTCATTTTTTTTTTTTATTTAAGATTATTTATGCATACAAGCTGGGGTACAGGCCAGAGGCGTGGGGCAGTGAGAGGGTTCACCAGAGACAGAGTGGGGAGCAGGACAGGCAGATCGACAGAAATACACTGCAGAGGGGAGCAGTGGGCGAGGCAGGAGAGGTCTGCTGTGCCATGTGGGAATCTCCCCAGCCAGGCGTCGAACTCGTGTCAACACTGCTGACAGCTCCACAGCGCAGCGCTTAACCGCTGCGCCACTAGGGAGGCCTGTCGGCTTCATTCTGACCCCAGGCCCAGCCCTCTGCTGGTGGCTGAGAGCCCAACTTTGGAATCTGCGAGGACCGGAGTCTGGCTCTGCACTGGGCCATCTGCTCGGGAGTGACAGGAGCACCGGCCAGCTCAGAGTCCTGAAGGCTGCTCCTGAAGTAGAAACCATCCTGACACCCCGGGTGTTACCAGGCTGAGGCCACGAGTGAGAAAGGCTGACCGGAAGCAGCCACGCACATGTGCCCCAGAGGACCCTGCCTTCCTGTGTGTCCAGCCCCGGCTTCCTGACTGAGGGCTGGGCTTCAGCCCCAGGCGTGTGACACTCTCCCTCCGGGGCCTCCATTATCAGATGCCCTCTGCCTTGTAAAGAGGTTGCTTGTGAAGGAAGAGGATCAAACCTCCCCCAATTGCCAAAGCTCTGAGGCCCCCCACAAACTCAGCGAGACCTCCCCCTCTCCAGCACATTCTGGGACCCCGACACCTCTCTCTGTGGTCAGCTCTGAAAAGAGGCTTTTCCCTGCAGGTCTCAACCGAGAGGGCGCGTAAGGCCTGGGTCTCGTTTGGTGACAGTGCCTTTTATGCCAGACCTTACACGCCGGCCTCCTGTTTCATTCCTTGCGCGGCCATTTTTAGAGAAAAGTGATTCTGAGAAGGGTGGACCCTGAGGCTCCAGAATGTGAAAATTGCTCTCCTTGCTGGGGTCGGAGAATCAGCATGGAATAGGCTTGCTTTGCTGGCAAGCAGCCTTTTATGTTCCAATCTGGCCCCACAGTTCACTTATTCCACCATTCTTTTACTCACATTTTCTTTAATTCATTCAGTCATTTGTCAATGCCCCCAAAGATTCTGCTCTGGACCAGACCTGCCCCGTGGGGAGTGTTGCAGGAGTTGGGGCACTCTGGCCGCAGATCTTGAGAAGTAAGGCCATCCTGGTCTGGACTGTTGGGGGCCCTGAAGATTCCACGGACCCTCCTAGGAGTCTCCTGTTCAATCCTTCCTCCTGACAACCTTGTAAAGTGGCTGAACAATGTCCCCCAAAGATGACTGTGTCCTCATCTCGGGGCCAGGGGATGTTTTCTTACATGGTCAGAAGGGACTTTGCAGATGGGATTAAGTTGAGGTACTTGAGGTGGCGAGATCATTCTGGGTGGCTGGGGTGGGCCCTAAGTGTAATTATAGGTGTTCTCATAAAAGGGGACAGGAGGGGCGCCCCCGAGATTGGAAAGGAATGGATTTTCAGCAGATACACGAATCCCACAGTAACTCTGAGGACTGTGTTCACTTGCGAGTTAATCTTATCATAGTGACATGCAGGAAAGGGGTGTGTTTTTCCCATTTTTTATAAAGCCCTTGAGGAAGAACAGAGTCTTGGAACATCGAGGAACCAGGTTCCTTCTGCCTGACCAACATTGTTTCAGTGTGTGACTCTCATAGGTTCACAGTGGCTGCTGTACCTCTAGCACCACATCTGCATTCCAGGCAGGAGGAAGGAAGATGAGTAAAGACCATAGGGCTTTCTCCAGAGGGAAGAAGAGATTGAATAAAAAGGAAAAAACAAAAATCTCAGTAGCACTCTCCATTGTGAGTGTGTGTGTATGTACATGCACACCTCAGCTTTTCTCTCTGGTTTGGAAAAATAGAGAGCACATCAGACACCCACTCCTAACTCTCCCTGTACCCTGGAGGAAAAATGAAGGGAATTCAGATATGGTGACAAAGGACCAATAAGCCTGCCCCACGGTACCACAGCAACTAGAGCATCTGCAGAGAGCTGCCCAGGCAGGGCCAGACAGAAATAAATGACGTGGTGACTAAGCAGATACGGTGCAAGAGACGGAAGCACACTTTCAAAATGAACTCAGCATGCGGACATCAGACCAAAAGCCCAGCCTGTAAGAAAACCTGTCTCCTACAAGGCTGGGAAATGTGTCCTATTTCATGCTGCAGAATAACTTTACAAGAACATTCATTTAAAACAAACGTTCAAACCAAAATGGTAAACCAACAGCATGAGAAAAACAAAGACATTTAGACTTAGGGTCCCAGGAGGCAATGGAAGTCACTAAGCTAGGATTTGGAAGGGAATTTACTCAAGGGTCCAATGCCAGGGGCCTGAACAGGATGAGGGGTGCCCTTGAGGATGTTCCAGAACCGAGTATTGGTGAGAGCAGGAAGCTGTCGCCAAGCCCAGGCCTGTACGGGTATGGGAAGAACCATGGTGCAGGAGCCTGGGAGAAGGGCCCCCAGTAGACACCTAGTCTGGGAGGGAGGAGCCACTAAAATCACAGCAACTGTCAGGACCTGGGAGAAGACGGTCTCTGACACCCTCCCCTCCCAGTTCTGATCTCCTGCTCATGTCCCCATCGGCTGAACCCAAGCAGAAGTCTCAGGGAAGGGCGGTTTGGATAGCTCAGTCCTGGACCAGCCTCTCAGGCCACAGAGAAGAGTAGAGAAAGGCAAAGAATAAATGGGGGCAGAGGGAGACACAACAGCTGGCTGGAGCACAGCTGTACCGGCAGGCTTCAGACCCCTGCAGCTCCCTTCCAGAAGACGCCTGGCTCAGGTCCTTCCAGTGGTGTAAAGTTGCTGTGGCCACAGCCTCATCTGTCCCCCGCCAGCCTCTTAGCTTCTTCTCAGCCCGTCACAATCAGGTCTGCCCTAGAGGGGCATGCCCGCGGAGCCCCAAACCGCCAACTGCACGTTCAGGAGTGTTGACATCACCACGCAGTGTGTTTTGATCAGCAAGACATGCGATGAGAAGTTTGCAAAAAAAGGTTCCTCCTCCCCCAGTGTGGTGATTCCACGCCACCTCCCTGGAGACACTCACACAAACAAGTGACGCAGTGTGTCTTCTTGAGAAGTATGACTGACCTGTGTTTGCTGCCTTTTCTTCCCTACCTCTCTCCTGTTCTTTTGGGGTGACAGCCATCCCATTAAGCTTAGCCTCAGTCTTTGCTTTTGAGGGGAACCAATTGGTTCGAGAAGTGATCCAAGAAAACATCCCCTCTACGAGGTTTGGAGTTGAATTTCCCATGAGTCTGAAGGCAAGATGAGCTCTATTGCTCTTGGCAAGTGCATTAATAATAACCTCCTTGCAAGAAATGGCATCCCCCATTGCTAAAGCTTTATTGACCGTTAATTGGAATGAGGTGGGATGCAAGGTTTGGGGGACCCAATGGCAGCTCCGCTGGGCCGGTTGGGGATAGTGAAAATTTGGGGGAGTGAGGAGCATAGCTTAGAACGACCTCTTCTTGGGAAATTTGAGGCTTTCAAAATGAGAAAGATAAGCTCAGAGCAATAAATTGCCAACTTAAAGCTGCTCTGAAAGTCAGACTGTCTCTAGGGCGGCTTTAGAAAGGAGACTCATCTCCTGCAGTCGTGGGGCAGAGTGTGCTGAAAATAGGGGCCAGGACGTGTGTATTTTTAAATGCAGGTTTCAAAGGAAACTATATATAATTTTGGCAGGTCTTCTGTGTTAGTCTGAGCCCTGTGAGAGAAGGAGCTGGACCGGGAGTCCTGGAGGGGATATTTGGGAGGACGAGCTTGAGAATCTTAAACCTTTCATTCTCCAAACCCTTCTGGCTGACCGAGGCAGCAGCATCCTACTTCAGAGGGGAAAAACCAAAATGAAATCGCATCCTCTTGCATGGAGTCTCCACAAAGGCCTCCCCACGACAACAGCCAGGGTCGCCATTCACCCCGGGGCCTTCTCCCGCCGCACACGGGGTGGGAACCACTGCTCCGGAGCTGGGCGCCTTGAGCGCTGCATCAGACTCAGCTTCTGCGCTAGCGGGGAACCGTCCTTCCTCAACAGAGGCGGAGCACCCTGGGGAGCAATGAGGAGAAGGGAGAAGGAAATGATGACCGACAAGCAGACCCTGACGTTCGCGGGCTCGCGGTCTGAGGGGTGCATATGTGTCAGTGATGAGTTTCTCAAGCTGGTAGGCGCCCTCCGGGCAGTGTGGACCAGTCACACGCAGACTGTTGTCAGCTGAGCCTCGGGTTTGGCGGAGACACATCTCTTGAATGATGTGGCCTTGGAAAGTATGAATATTTTCTCCCAGAAAGCTGGAGACTAAAGGTGAAAAAGGGATTCCCGTGTCTGCAGGATGCATGGTTAGAATCTGGCAGGGACGGAAGCCAGAGGGGTGACTGGGAGGTGGACCAGGGCCACACCAGGAAGGCGTGGAGACCACGCCAGGGTGGAATGTTCTCACAGAGGGAGGGGCCGTGAGCAGAGGTGCGTGGTCAGCTTCTGCCTCCGCCCAACCAGCAGCCACGCTGCTTCTTTCTAGCAATAACCCCAAGTTCTCCCTTTCAGGAGACACCTCCTTTCCCCTCAGCTCAGCTGGTTCAGGGGCCGTTGCTGCCTCTCCCTCCCATGGCTCAGGGTCGCCGTGAGACCAAGGGCTGTCCAACCAGCACAGCCCTCTCTGCTCGTAGAAATGGGACTGACGTCAGCCCACGGGGACCCACTCTTCCAGTTTCACTGAAACTCTATGTTGGGGTGGGAGTGGGGTTATCAGGCTGGGAGAAGAAAACCTGGACAGAGCTCACTGAGAGCAAATGTGAATGAATTAAAGCTGGGCCGAGGCCAAGGGGCAGGGCTGGCTCACACTGTTGGCGCCCTCGGGTCTCCTCAATGCTGCAGCTCCTTGAACCCACAGTTCCCCCTTCCACTTAAGTCAACTGAAGCAGTCTCCACCTGCAGCAAAGTTTTGACCAATACGGTAGCGTGTGGACCAGCCTCACGGAGGGGAACACCAGTCTGCGATCACGTAACCGTCCACGTGCCCTGAAAGCTGCGTGACCTTCGCCTGTCTCTGGACTGCGCCGGCTTTAGAAGGGAAAGTCCCGCTTCCCACTACCCCAGGGAGCCCCTCAGTCCCTGGCCATCTGGGTGGTGGTGACCTCAGGTGAAGAGTTATTCGTGTTCACTGTAGATAAGAAGACAGAGAAGAAAAGGAGGCCTGTTTACATCTTCTGAGCGTTCTCGCACATAGGCGAACACTGAGGCGGTTTTGTGTGGTTCCCAGGAGAAGGGGCGGAATAACTGGGTAGAGGCAAATCACCTTTACCGTAGGGGCAATTTTCTAAACGTCCGAACCTCCAAGGCTGAGGCTTCCTCGGCAGGTGAACCCAGCAGCGGGGTCTCTGGGCTGTTTCCATGGGCAGAACTGAGTTTGAACCCCGGCCCTGCTCCCAGCAGCCATGTGGCCCTGGGCAAATGGACACCTCCCTTTTTGGGAAATGCAGTTGTGGAGAGGAGGCCGTGAAATGAACCTGAGTCCTCAGGAGGTTCTAGTTGTAACTATGAGCAGCTCAGAGCTCACTTGTCAGGAATGAACAGAACAGACAACCTCTGAGAAGGAATGTTCTAGAAGGAGTCAAGGTCTGATGCCTATAGATAAGAAAGACTCTTAGAACTTGGTTGAGATGTTCTTTCTAGGCAAATTTCTGTTTTGATTTGATTTGGTGGAAAAGATGTTGCCAATCGGGCCACTTCAGAGATGGATGCTTGCGATAATTTTTGACAGACTTTCCTTGTAAAGCTCTTTAGGCCTTCCCTAAAATACATTTTGCTGAGCTTTAAAAGGAAGCACGTCTATCTTCTCCCAGCTGCCAGCACCTGGGGTTATTTCTGCCTTCAGCCACTTTAATGAAGCTGTTAGAGTGACGGAGTGTTACCAGCCGGCTCGGGCGGAGGTGTGGGTCAGGGAGATGCTTTTCAGTTACAGCCAGAGATGAAACTACCAGCCACAGGGGCATCTGTCAGCCCCACCTCCCACAGGCCCCAGCTGCAGGGCCTCCGAGGGCTGATGAAGGGGGGTTCATGGTAGCAGAGTCTCAGGCCAGCATCATCACTAAAAGCCTAAAGTAGTATCCTTCCCTATCTTTAAAATTTTTGACATTTTCATATGAAAAGTAAGCACATCTTTTACATCTCGGTAGGGATTTTGTAGATAGCAAGGTCAAGATCAAAGGCATTTGTATTTCTTCCCACAAGATCCTCCTGTGCTCTTCCCTCCTCTTTACAGCCAGCTCTCCAGAGGGAACCACTGATTTCACTTTGACAACCAGATGTTAGTTTCACCCATCCTTGTTTCTCATGTCAACGGGGTTGTACTGTCCACACACCGTTGGGTTAAGTTTCTCTTAATTGACATAAGATCTATGTGATTCACCCACGCTTTAGTGTTTATCAAGAGTTTGTTCTTTTATATTACCATGTGGTAGTCAATGGCACACCTAAGTGATTATTTTTCCAAAGTTAAAAATTTGACTCTTAGACAAACATAAATTGACCTTGTGTCAGAGATTTCATTCAACTTGTTAATTAGTGAGTGAATCAGTAAAACATTATAGACAGGTTCCTTTAGGAACTCGACTTCCTGAGATTTATATTCTTTACTGGATAGCATTTGTTGGCATTGCTGTGAGCAGAAAAGGCTGGCCTCTCTGTCAGTTCCCCATCCTTCCCCTTCCATCCCTCCAGAATTGCAAAGCCAATCAATAGGGACGTGAACCCCTGGATACTAAAAATACCTCTGGAGGACCCACTTGCACACCCAGCACAAGAAGGGAACCCAGCACCCGCATGGCTCTTTCCCAAGTGTTAGAAAATGTTTCATGGTGACATGAGCAGACCTCAATTTATGTATCCATTTGCTTATTGAGAAGCATTTGGGTTACTCACAGTTTGTAGCTCTTATGAATAAAGCTACTCTGAGCTTGTGTGTTTTTTTGTGGATAGATGCGCTCACTTCTTTCAGGTACATACTTAGCATGGATTTGCTGATTTATAGAAAATGTGCCCATGTAGCCTTGGTGGATCCTCTGGAACAGTTTTCCAAAGTCCTTGTACCACTTAACCCTCCGCCCATATGTATGGTAACTCGTCCTACTTCCTTGCCCACATTGGTATTGTCAGTCTTTTCAGTTAGAGCCACCCGTGGAGTGTGCAGGTACCATCAATTTTTATCATCAAAATGGGGAATTTTTCTACTTCTTTGTATAAAAAGCTTGTCTGTGTCTCTCTTTAAAACTGAGGGATCAAGGTGAATTGGGTGAAAAGAGACAATGGTAGGGTGAAAGATAGAATTAGATCCAGTGGTAAACCGAATATGGTCTATACAGATGTTGATTTTTAACAATGTACACCTGAAGCTTACATAATGCTATAATGCAATTTTATTTCAATTACAAAGAAAAAGTAAATAAATAAAATGTGGACTCATAACTCACCATAAAGGATCAAAGTTTACAACCAAAGATAGTACCAACCCTATCAGTGATTTTTCTAATAGCCGTGGCTTTGATACTATTGTGTTTATTTTGCTAGCAGAGGCCTTTTCTCTCCAAGAGAGTCTGTAGTAAAATAGTGTTTCCTGCTCCCAGCACATAAGACAATCATATTTGAACTGCTGGGGTGATGAAGGGCGAGGCGCACAGCATTCTGCCTGCCTGCCCCCTTTGGGCCCCACTGTCTCCTTTTTTCACCTGGAGTGACACTGTGACCCTCCCCTGGACCCAAGGCCAAGGGCTTGCAACCCCCTGGACCCCAACACACTCCCACAGGGAACTCCAGCCCAGAAGCGCAATGATACAATCCCTGACTTTCTTTTTTAAGGAAAATATCCATTCCTAAAACTGGATTCTCTTTTACTTAAACCTAAACAGAACCTGAGAGCAAAATATTACCTGGGAATCGGTAACAGAAGAGACTCGCCACTATCACTTAGAAGGGGTCACCCCACAGAGGCAACAACAGGTGGGCTCCCTGGTGTTCCCTCGCCCTGGGAGGGCCAGCTGGTCAGCTACACACTCTTTCTGTGCCCTTTGTCACCCTGGCCCTCCCCTGTCCCGTTTTGAAACCTGGCCTCATCATTTCCATCCCTCCCCCTTAATCCTAACATCTGTGCAGTGGGGTCAGGAGCGCTGGGGAGAATGAGGACTGCTGGTGCAGAGTGCCAGCGGCTCCGGGCCTCGGGCATACACAGAAAAATGTGCTTCCTCCCCCACCCTGCTGAGCAAACTGTCCACCCCGCAGAACCACCAGGCACTTCAACACTGTGCTCTGGTGACAGAGTGTGGCTTCCCTCTCACTTCCCTGCTGGGACCCGCGTGAGTCATCCCAGGCTCTGCAGGGGCCGAGGGAGGAGGCAATGGTGCCAGCGGCGGGTGGGGCCGAGACAGTTTGGGCAGCAGGTTCTGTACACACTGGAGGATGAGATCACTGGGCCTTCTACTTCAAGAACAGAACAGCACCCCAGTAGGGTGCAGGGGAGATCCGAAATGCTGCCATGTTGCTGCCATGTGATAGCAGTTATCCCTAAATTCAGTGGAGCGCTGAGTGTGTGCCAAGCTCTGTGCTGCGGAATTTACACACATTGTTTCATTTTTCTCCACCCTAGGCCCACCGGTCTTCCATTTCGGAGAGGGGACTCCAGTCTGGGGTTCATGGATCTTCCCCAAGGGCGCTCAGAGGGCAGCTGTGCAGGGGCATGCCTGGGGTTCACAGGACAAGGTCCTTAGGTAAGAGGCGGCCAGAACACTGGCTCAAATGCAGAGGCATGAAGGCAGGGCTCCGTTTTCTCATGTCTCAGTCTCTTTTTATTGATGCAGAAATTCCCCCCTCACTCCTATATTCCCCCCTTGTCCCTTTCTCCTCCCCCTTTCCTGTTTATTGCTACCTGGTGGTATTTGTATTGCACTTTGTCAAATGGTCCATTATGTGAGTGCCCAGGATGTGTCCCTGTCGTTCTGACTCGACTGACCACAGACCATTCCCTTGGCCTCCCTCTGTTCTGCTGTAAGTGGCTGCCTCGATTCAGCCAGGACCTTGATTCATCCAAGGGCCGACCACAGCTTCATTCAGCGGCCGGTGGGCATTTCGGCGGCTTCCCCGTCCTGGCTGTGTGAACCGCGCCGCAGTGACCTCGAGAGCACCGAGAGTCTTGCGCGGATGGTTTCATGTCTTCAGAGAGGGCTCCAGAGCGGGGCTGCGGGGCTGCGGGGCTGCGGGGCTGCGGGGCTGCCACTTTCAGGTCTAGAAGATGACCCAGATCACTTTGCACCACGGTTCGCCACGTTGCCTTCCCACCAACCGCGTAATAGGGCCCCGCTTTCTCCATGCCCTCCCCAGCCCTTCTTGTCGGGGTGTTTTTAATGCGTGCCTGTCTCATGGGTGTGAGATGGTGTCTCGTCGTGGCTTTATCACGCGTCGGTCCTAGTGTAAGCTGTCGGGGCGAGGCCACATCCACGTGACCACTCAGCCATCACTGTCCATCGCATGGTGTCTGAGGAACCCCGTCTCCTCCTCACCCCAGGTGGCGGGAAAGGGTCAGGAGAAGGAGGGGCACTTGGCCTTCACCGCTGCGGTGGCCTGACTGGGTGAAGCAGCTTCTCTAGCAGTAAGAGAGTGAACGCATCTTCCTTAAAATGTGTTGTTGTTACCAGGGTGACAGAAGAGGGGGTGTCCTGGGCAGCCTGTGCTCCCCGCCGTGGCCGCTCTGCTGTTCTCAGTGAGGCACCCGGCAGTGTGACTGGGACTCTGGCACTGGGGCCGAGTGGCAGCTCAGCGGAAGCGCCTTCCATGCCCGGGGAATTCCCGCGGAGGCCAGGATGGCAGACCTGCGAGCCGTGACTCCGCAGACAAGAGGCGCACCGGGCGGGCACCTGCCACGTCCCTGGGCATGGCCTGCCCCTCCCCACGCATCACGCCATCCAGCTGTCCAGTCAAAGCAGAGCGATGAGTTGACCAGGGCTGCAATGACTAGACTAATTCCCTGCGTCTAGGAAGCGGCCAGGGGAAGTTTCAGATGCCCAGCGCTGCTGTGACCCTCGCAGGCCTCGGCTCTGGGCCCGGGACCTCCTTGTTCCTGTAGCCCCTCCCCCCAGCCCTCTGCAGGCCGGCTGCCTTCATGTCCTTAAAGCACCGGAGAAGGCCTGGCCGCCAGCAAGCCCTGGGCTAAGGGCGCCATGTCGTCATGGCTGCTCTAGTGTCAGTACCGGCATCATCTTCCCTCCCTGCCTGCGCCGCCGCGGCCCCAACGCCAGGTGCTAAGTGCTCTGCTGGGATGTCCACAGAGAGGGTGGGATCCTTTGGACTATAAAGCAGCAAAAGCCTCATAAGGAAAAGCTTTTTGCTGGACTTCGGTAGGGCTTTGACAGGCAGAGACGGGAGTGAAGCTGGATGGGGAAGCTATTCCAGGAGATGGGGCCAACTTAGGAAAAGTCTGGAGACAGGAAACAGCCCGTGAGTCACGGCCGGTGGAACATCGGAGGTGAGGGAGCCGAGGGAGGCGAGTGGGAGACGAAGTGGAAGGTGGGTGGACGGAAGGTGGGTGGACGGAAGCTGGGGCCCGCCCAGGAGGCTGGCTCTGTACCTGAAGGCCATGCATCCCGGGAAGGATTTGATCAGTGTGGTGCCAGGGGAAGATCACCATGGCAACAGCTCTGGGGAAAGCCGGGAGGTTGGCAGGCCAGCTAGTCACTAGAGGTAAGAGCTAATGAGGCGACCTTAGAGCCAGGGCTTTGGGAAGAGTAGGAGGACCGGGAGAGGACAGAGCCAGGGGGAGGCAGAAAGGATCCCGTGGTGTCCAGTGCGGAGGGCAAGATGGGTGGCATTGGGAAGCGCGCTATCATAGCCCAGGCCCCGATGATGTAAGCCTCGGAGCCCAGGATGTTCCGCGCCTGTTGCCACAAATTTATAAATCACTCCTTTTCACTTTGCTACCTGGTGGTTCTGGTTCAACCTTACCCTATTCACTCATTCACTTCTTTAAAAAACATTTTATTTATTTAGGCATACAGGAGCTGGGGTGCAAGCCAGGGATGTGGGGGGGTGAGAGGATTCACCAGAGACAGAGTGGGGAGCAGAACAGATGGATCTACTGATGTACACTGCTGAGGGGAGCAGCCGGGAGACAGGAGAGGTCTGCTGCACCCTTTGGGAAGCTCCCTGGCCGGGGATCAAACTTGTGCTACAGTGGCCGCTGATAGCTTCATAGGCTGAGACTTTAACCCCTCGTGCCACCAGGGAGGCCCATATTCATTTCGTAAGTCGTGAGCATGGTCTGTGTTAAGTGAGCTCCGTCAGCAAAGAGGACATGTCTGAGCCAGGTCTCAGGTGAGAAGGCCGCTGCAAGGAGAGGACCCACTGCGAAATGGATATTCATGCCCCTCCTAATTCATAGGTTGAAATCTATTCCCCCATGGGTTGGTATTAGGAGGTGGGAGGTGATTAGGTCATGGGGTGGAGGCCTCCTAAATGAGATGAGTGCCCTTTTAAAAGCAACCCTGAGAGCCCCACGCCTCTTCCCCCTGGGGACACCCTGAGGAGACACCATCTAAAGCTGCTCTCACCTGCTCTGGGATCTGGGAGTCCCGGCCTCTGTGACCGGCAGAAATAAATTTCTGATGTTCTGAAGTCTCCCTCTCTACCTTGCCCAAACAAACCAAATACATTGGTTTGAACAAGCCACATGTGAATTTCTCTTGCTCAGGTAAATATTCAGTCTGCTCAGGAATAGTGTAAAGAGCTAATGGTGACAGGAAAATCAACCTACTTCTAACTCGTCCTCTCATCCTCAACATGTGACTCCCACGTCAGCACCCAAGGCGCTCCAGCGTCCGCTGCCCTGTGAGCTCAGCACAAGGGGGAGAAAAGGCAGGCCCCCTGCCTCCCAGATCACAATCCAGAAGGTGAACACCTAGCTTCTGCCCCCTTCCCGTTAGCTAGACCTGTCCACATAACAGCCAGGGGAGCTGACAAACGCGCTTCTTAGTTGGGTGTCCACATATTCAGACAAATGATCTACCACCGCAGAAGCGGGACGATTTTCTCAAACAATGGCATCTTTGCTGCCTACTGCAACCCAGGGCCTCCTCAAGCACAGGCAGCGTAGGCTGGATTTGACACATTAGTGTGAGGGGAGTTACTGCAATGAAAACATCCTGACAGGTCACAGATACCAAGACGAAGTACTTCCTGTATTGGAGGAACTTTTAGTCCACATTGGGGTTAGACAAGGCAAGAAATAAACTCCATGAAGTGTTATGCGGGCTGGTTAGCAATGTGAGGGGCCAGTTTAATGGCCCCCAAGGAGGAAGGCAGCACAACCAGAGGAGGGCAAGAGAGGCCAGCAAGTCGTGCTGGAGAAGGTGATGCTCAGCCCAGTCTGGAGGTCGAGTAGCTGTTTGTCTGGGGCGCTGGGTGAGGAGAGCTGCTCAAGGGCAAGGGAAGGCAAAAGCAGAGGCAGGAAGGTTTAAAAATGGCCTGACATATTCTGGGGAGGCAGGCATGGGCAAGTAGGGTAGAAAAGAGGAAATTGGGGGAGGCTGGTGGAGTCAGGGCTAGGTGTCCTGGTCTTTATCTCATAGGACCCAGGAGCCTATTGAACAGTTTCAAGCACAGGTGTTTCAGGTGTGTGGAAACATTTGCATTTTTGGTCAATTGCATTGAGTATATTTGTGAAAGATGGTCCAGCAATGAGGACAAGACTAGTCGCAGGGAGCAAAAGTTTCACAGAAGTCTGGTTTTTCTCAGTAAAGTGAAATGGTTAATGCAAGTCTCACTTTCAATCATCTGGTATACCTCATAAATAAAGCTAGACATGTTTTGTTTGAAATCAACTATAGTTGCAGTTGACTATGTTAAGACCAAGGCTCACTGATATTTTTTTGCTGTCATCACTTTTCTTCTAGTAGCCAAATGTTTACTTCCTCTCCTTGTGTCTTCCTCTCCTGCTGAGGTCTAGAAACTGATATTTAGAGAAGAGCTGATTGCCCTTGGAAGACCTCCGGGTTGTGACCCTCATCTGAGTCGTAGGTGGGCTCCCGGGGATGACACTTGAGGCTCCTCCCAGTGTAGACACTCTACACACTTTAGGAAGAGTCTCGGCATGCACATTACGGGAACTCAGAAATAGCGGACCCAAGAGGTAACCAACCATGTCCTTGAATGTGGAGAAACAGCCCAGAGACATTCAATGGTGAACCCAACTGGGTTCAAGGTCATCCAACTATGTGGCAGCAACAAAACCAGAGGTTAACGCTTGATCCTTAGTTCAAGTCTTTCCGTAAGAGTAGGATCAAATTTCATGCCCAGACTAGGATCTCTCCAGCCCCATAGTGCTCACTGATCTTTTCTTTATTTCAGGTAGCATGAGTCATCCGAAGCGATGTTCTTTGGAGGTTTCTTCCAATCTAAATGACTGGTGGATATTTTTCTACAAATGTGTATCATAGCATGCAGTAAACATTCACCCAGTCATTCACATACTGATTTAATGAGACTTTCCCAGTCTCATTATAATCTTCACAAAGGACCCTTGTCCTCCAGTTTCACAATGCTGGATATTAGGGTGGCTGATGGTCTTAAAAAAAAAAAAAAGATGCAGCAAAGAAACTTTTTGAATCTTGGTGGGTGGCTGGTTATTTTATCAGGAAAGATTATAGATGGAGACTTACCTGCGCTGCTCAAGAAATTTTCATGAAATGAACAAATGAATGAATGTATGACTAAGTGAGTTTATACAGACACAGTAATGGGGGAGGGGTGGGCAGACAAACTGAGCTTTAGCCTTCGGTCCAAAGCAAAGAAGGACACGTGGGGTGCACAAGATTTTCAAGGACTGCAAGATAAAATAAAAATCTTGGAAAAGGTTAGCTATTTCTAGAACAATTTATTATAATAATTTTTATTCTTACCTTTCTCCATCCTCTTCCTAGATAGTGAGAGATTTTTCCATGGTTTAAGGCATGTCTTACCTTGTTCTTGCCAAGCATGGACGATCCTAGAAACTCTTAAGTGCTCCAAAAATATTTACTGAATGAGATCTCCAGTGCAGCAAAAGCCAGAGCCAAGTTTTCTATCCGTGCAAGTAATCCAAAACCGAGCTCTTAATTTGGAAAGGAAAGGATCAGCTAATTAATATGCAATGTCAGCAGCCTTGTATATTTTATGGTTCAAAACAGCACTGCATGTCCCTTAGCCCAGCTGATTTCCTGTTTGTTATCACATTAAACCTATTGCAAGGCCGATGGAAAATTTGAAGGACATCTCCACCGATTAAGACTGGCATAAATCTTTCAGAACTGCATAAAACACATAGTACATCCTATGAATAGTTTTCAAAATTAAGGTTACAAAATTGGTTCCTTGATTAAGCAGGAGTTCTTTCCCCATGTTAATTCTTCTCCTTCCAGCAAGAGTTGGGGTTCCCCAAATGTATAGTCCTTGGTCTGCATGCCTGTCGCTCGAGTCCTGCTTTTAAGGCAGGTTGTGTTCCAGATTCCATCACAGAACTTTGTTGGTTTTCTCTTGGACCTTCAGTCTGAGTGTCTTTAGCTTCCATTAATGCTAAGGAGAATGGATCTAGCAACTATTAGGAGTCGGGAACAATGCTCAACATACCTGTCAGCTTCAGAAGAAAACTAAGAGGGAGTAACAACATACCCACTTATCTGTGAGAACGAAGGCAGGCAGAGGGAAAGAGGGCTGGCCGCCCAAAATCACAGCAAGAAAGTGGCAGAGCTGGACTTGAACTTGTGGGGCTGGCACTGCACAGAAAGACATGGCAGGTAGACTGACATTTCCAGAGCTCCTACTATGTGCCAGAGAAGCAGGCAAACAGAGGAGTAAGAAATCCAAGCTCTTAACTTTCTGTCTAAAACAAAGAAGAAAATATGGGCTCACAAGATTCTCAAGGACTGCAAGAGAAAAATCACAATCTAGGAAAAGCCTAGATATCTGTGGAACAATTCACTGTAATCATTTTTCTGTTGTCTTACTTATCCTTCTCCATCCTCTTTCTAAATCATGATAGATGCCCCTTGGTTTAGGTTACATTTACCCTCATTCCTTACCAAGCTTGGAAGATTCTAGAAACTCTTAGGTGTTCTGTATTGGGCCCTGTACACTTGTGATGTCTTTTTATTTTTTTTAATTTTTCTTAAAGATTTATTTATGCATACAAGCTGGGGTACAGACCAGAGGTGTGGGGCGGCGAGGGGGTTCACCAGAGACAGAGTGGGGAGAAGAACAGGCAGATCCACTGAAACACACTGCTGGAGGGAGCAGCGGCAAGGCAGGAGAGGTCTGCCACACCATGTGGGAATCTCCCCAGCCGGGCGTTGAACTGGTGTCGCTGCTGCAGACAGCTCCACAGTGCAGCGCTTAACTGCTGCACCACCAGGGAGGCCCCTGTGTGTTGTCTTTTTATAGCCAAATTAAAGTACTCATTTTTATCACCATTTTCCGTGTCAGGAAATCGAACTCAGGGATACTTCACAATTTGCTGAAGGTTGAAAGGCTGCTTTTAGTGAGGCTGGATTCCAGTTCTCACGTGAGACTCTGCACGCTGCTCCTTTCTGTGAGCGGGGGTCCAACCATCCGCCCACCAAGGCTTTTGCCTGTGTGGCTGGCGGTCACTTTGGTCTAGCAGACGTTGAGCTACACAGGAGACAGAAGGGCCCCGGGGTTTGCAGGAAAACCCTCTGCCTCTCAGCATCTCTGGCTGTAAAAGGTCTGCCCCACAAGACCTTCTGAGGCCCAAATTTAAGTCCGACTAAGTAAACTCTGCTGCAAAGCCTCATTTTACAGACAAGGGCGCTGAGGCCCGGACAGGCCACACAGCTTCTCCACATTGCTCAGGGAAATGAGGCCGGAGGTCAGACCAGAACCCCAGGGCTCTGTCAGCCAGTGCTTCCTAACAAATGCCAGAGTTCATCCGAAAGCTAAAATCAACTCTTGAGCATATACAAGTGAGCATCTGTCAACGATTGTTCTGCAACTCCCTGAGTAATGAACCATTAAGATGTGATTAGTTCACAGGAGACCTTGAAGAATGGAGAGCATCATTTCTGACCACCTCAGGAAAGCTGAAATAATTTTGCTAAAAGTACAAAATAAGTTAATATTTACAAGGCTTGCAATGTGAGGTTTGGGTTTATTTTTCAACAGAGTACAAATCGACCGGATCTCTACAACACAGTCATTTGTGTGGCTATCGGTTTTTTAGACGTTAACTTTTATCTGTGCCGAATTGCAAAATAGCATCCTCGATAGGAGATCAGTCAAGTGTGCAGGGACCTCTAGACCAGCTAATCCCCTCAGGGAGTTCAGCAACTTCGCTGATTTCCAATATTTCCTGATACAAGAAGTCACAGACTTCAATGGCTTCCAATCACAAGCCCTCATCCTTCCATTTCCAGGTCAGGAGGGGGTGGGGGGACTCAGTTCTGTCCCGAGTCCTGGTGGGAGGGGACATCTGCTTCCCAGGACATGTTCTTCTCATTTTCTTGGGGCTCCCAAAGAAGCAAATGAGCACGTAACGCCTTCGAAGACCTGGGTTTAGCAAGAGTACATTCCCTTTCCGCTCTTATTCCATTGACCAAAGCAAGTCACAGACACAAGCGCAACAGGAGTTGGCCAGGGGTGCTAGAGTGGAGCTTCGAGCAGGTATCACTCTTCTAATTTCTGGTCCATATCAGGTTGTGCCATATCAGGTCCATATCAAGTCAGCACTCAGAGGCACTTTGTAAACACACAGGAGCAAGCCTCTTAGGTGCCGACACCGTGTGTGCCCTAACCCAGAAGTGAAAATAAAGATGGCTGACCTGCCAAAGGCTGTTTGGATGTGAACTTCCTCCAAAGCTTGCATTTCTGTCATCACCTTCCCAAGGTAGGGGTGGGGGAGCTCACTGAGCTGCTTAAAATGCTTTATTCCTACCTGGAGTCCTAAGTGGGTGCTGGTCCCCAAAAGTTGGCGGAGGAACATGTTTCTGAAATAAACAGGTGGAGCCCTTTCTCTTTGCAGACTATGCCGGGGATGCAACACGACAGGCCCCTGGTGGCACGTCACCTGGAGAGATGGTTTCACCCAGAGGATTCAGAGCAATATTTTAAATTAAAAGACGATAACAGCTATAGGATGGCAACGCAAACAATAAGTGGTTTATACTATTTGATCGGTATTTTGATGTGCTGTTTTATTCTTATTTTGACCACAAATAATTAAGAGGGAAAAACACTGCGATAAGCAACAGAAGATGGAGAAGGAGGGTGTCCAGCTCGGCAATCTGTTGGGGGATCCCACACAGAGGAAGTGTGAATACAAACTCAGAGCACAGGGGCTGTGTTGGAAACACAGAACCCAGGCCCTGTAGAACTGGGTCCAGGTGTGGCCCTTTATGAGGCCTAGGAGATGGGAAACAGATCAGGGGGAGCACTGTCTCCCTAGAATTGGGGGCCAGAGTCTCCTCCTCCTCCTAGTTCTTTGGTGGTTCTTTCCCTTTTACATCATCCTTATCACAGTCCTACCTGCCACTACAGCCAGGAACTGCTCCCTCTTGTGTTAGGTTCTGTGTACTACACTGGCTTCAAGGCAGGCTGTTGGCCTCAGAGACCCCAGGAGGAGACACACAGGGAGACCCCGTGAGGACAGAAAGGCGTGCCCTCCCAAGCCAAGGAGAGATGCTTCAGAGGAATCCAACCCTACAGATGCCTTACTCCTGGACTCCGGGCTTCCAGGACTGTGAGTAAAGGAGTTTCTGTTCCTTAAGCCACTGGCTCTGTGGCAGTGTGTTATGGAAAGGCAACTAATGTAGTTTGAGATCAGTGTTTCCTAAAACATGGAAGAGCAAATATCAGCAGGTAGCATAGTCCTGAGAGCACTGTTTCGTGAGCCTTTTATTCCAGTTCATGAGATGTATGTTGTATCACATGGACTGGGGTGTGATATAAAACATGGGACCTTGTCTCCAAAGTGGGGTGTTGCAGGACTGAGATATCTTCATAATAATCATGATCATAATTAACATGTTACTAATCAGCGTACATAAGTCAGTAGGATTTGAGCGCTTCTGAGTGTCAGCGGTTTACAAGGTTAACTCCCTCTCTCCTGAAACATCCCTGCATCACCCTCTTTTCCAGGTGAGGCTGACACTAGGCAGGGTCCAGGATTCCTGCCCAGAGCTGCAGGCTCTCTCGAAAACCAAGTTGTCCCAATTCAGCATGGTCGTGCAGGTGACATAACACTCTCCAGCTACTGAGCTCCGAGCATCAGCCCCACCCCCATTTCCTCCCGCCCCTGCAGAGATGTCAGGTTGGAAATCAGGGAGAACTTGGCCTTGCTAGTCTCTGCGGGTGCGAGGACTAGGGCCACCTTGGGCCTCTCCAGATGTCAGCAGGAGCCGCAGCGCCTCCTTTGGCATGGAGTGCCTCTCCCTGTCGCTAAGGTAGATGGAGCCTGTGGGGGCATGGGGGTGGAGATGAGGCACAAAGTCTGAGAGCCTGAGAGTGCGCCCCGCTCTGGCCACCAGCATCAGCCTCCGGCACAAGCAGGCTCCAGGCCACTCGCTCTAGAGGGCAGGTACATGGGCTCCTTCAGGGGGAAATGGCCGCGGGTAATTGAATATGTAAATGGCATGAGCAAGGGGGGTGTTTTAACAATCAAGACCCGGAGAGAAGGAGCTTAGTTTGGTGGAGAAAGGAACAGGCAGCCCAGGCAGCCGATTACTGGAGCCAGAAGAGAGAGGTTCTGTGTGGTGGGGAAGTCGGGAGGGAGGGAGGGAGGTTGGGACTTGGGGTGGGTTTCTTTGCGCCTCTCAAAGACCAAATTGATCCCCTGTCCTGCCTTTCTTGCAGGTACCAATTCTGGGGACTGTCCCTCCCAAAAACCTCTTGCGGTGGACCCCTCCTCTCCGGGATCTGCTTTCCTGCAGGGCCTCAACCCAGCAGGCCCCCCTCCCCCAACGGAGTTGCTGTTGATCCCCTGGATCTTCTCGCAGGCCAGTCTCCCTCCCCAGGATCACCTGAAGGCCCTTTCTGAGCACCCCACCCCACCACCACATCCAAGCTTCAAGCCCTCAAGTTCCCACGCTGCCTGCGCAGGCGACCTGCCTGCAGCCATCTGCATGAACTCTGCCCTGGGGCCCTCACCCCTCATCTGACTCTGAGCCTTGGCAGAGGCTGATGCTCCCACCTGACTCTGCATTCTCAGCAAGCAAAGCCACATAGTGGTTCAAGGTACGGGCTTTACATACGCTGAATTTGAATCCTGGGACTGTCCTTTCTTAGCTGTGAAATCCTGGCAGGGTACTTCACCTCATTAAGTGTCATCTCGTCATGTTGACGTAGAGAGCCATACCCAGTATGCCTAGCTCATCACTTCGTTGCAAGGACCAAGTGGGATAATCTGTATGCATCACCTAGCTCAGCATCAGGTGTGCAGACGCAGGGAATGGGGACTGAACAGGCGCAAATGATGACGACGGTGACCCTCGAGCAGGTCTTCAAGCTGCAGTGACGACAGGTGGGTAAGCTGGTTTTGAATTCTTTATCTCTTCAACCAAATATGGAACTTAATTACTCAATTTTCTTTTTTTCTTCTTTTTTAAAGATTTATTTTTATTTGTTTATGCATACAAGGAGCTGGGGTGTAGGCCAGAGGTGCGGGGAGGTGAGAAGATTCACCAGAGACAAAATGGGGAGCAGAACAGTGAAATACACTGCTGAGGGGAGCAGCGGGGAGACAGGAGAGGTCTGCTGCGCCATGTGGGATTCTCCCCGGCCGGGGATTGAACTCGTGCTGCATTGGCTGCCCATAGCTTCATAGTGCTGAGACTTAACCCCTGCACCACCAGGGAGGCCCTTTTTGTTCTTCTTGTTCACCACAGATAGCAATGGTGCAGCAGGCATTCCATTCATGCTCACTGGAAGGATGAGTGAATGAATTCAGTAAACGGATGAATGGGGCGCTTTACTCAATATAATTATGTAAAATAAAAAGACAAACATGACATTAAGAAACACACAACATAAATTTAAAGGTTAACTTGAGCATTGCAAATACGAGGCAGGCAAAAGAAGCACCTTTCCCAATTGAGCCGCCTAAGCAAGTTCTTCCATCACCACCGGCTGGAGTCGGGGTGAGCGCCGACCGGCCCCAGCCCTGCAGCCCTAGCGCGCCTGCCCTGGGCCGCTCACTGTAGCTTGTCTGACCACCTCGGAGTCAAGGGGTCAGTGTGCACAGTATAAGGCAAACTCCACCTGTTGTGGGTCTCTGGATGGGATCAGCCCACGTCAGAGGCAGGTTTGGCAGAAAAACCGTCCCAGGTTACAGATGAGCAAACTGAGGCTACACAGAAGCCCAGCGGCGTGCCCGGCCACTGAGCGCAAAGCTGCGGAACCAGGACCAGACCTGGTCCCCTGGGCCTACATCCCACACGCTCGGGGCCCTGGCCTCTGGGTGACATGGGCGAGCAAGAGTTTGTCCGACGTTGGGTGCCAGGGAAGGGCCAGCCAAAGCCACGGCCTGGAGGAGGGAGGTGGCTGTGAAGTGGAGGGTGTGCTGAGCTGCGTTTTCAAGAATGAAAAACATGGGGGGGAGAGGGGGCGCAGGATCCTCCTTTCCAAACATGCTTCTTTCTGGACTGGGTTGTTCTAAAACCCCAACTTGGAGCTTGATCTGTCTCCTCCACTAAAGCAAATGAGGACTCCTTGGCCACCATCGCCATCTCATTGTTTTTTCCCAGAGTAGGTATCTTTCCAGGTGCAAAGCAAGCATTGGGGTGCATTACTTGATAAGAAACACTTTTATGTGGAATTCTCTGATGAGGAATGAGGTATTCCTAACCCGGGAATAGTTAAGCTGGCAGAAGCTTCGAGGGCAGGGGATGCATTCTGTATCAGGGAGAGCGTCTACCCCAGCGAGGACCCCTCTCCCTGTCCACGACTGGCCCCTGCTGTTGGCCCTTATCAGCACTGCGATGAGAATATTAACACAGGGTGCTCCTGGGGAACAAGGCGACAAATTATTATTGATGCCTTTTTTTTATTTCATAATTTCTTTACGGTTACTATGCATTTCCTGTCCAACAAATAAAATTTCATTTAAACACGATCTAAGACAGTGACGTGTTTGGGGAACAGGATGAAAGGAAAGCAGGTGTCCCTGAACTTGAGGTTCTGCTCCACTCACGGGGACAGGGGAGTAACAGCCATCACCAGAAGCTTCTTGTAGGTAGTAGCCCTTCATTCACCAATAGATGCCTGGACCCTGCGAGCAGGATGTACAGCGGAGGAACAGGGTCTCCAAGAAAGTCTCTTTGCTTCTCTCTCCTTCCTCATTCCTAGAAGGCTCCCGCCTGCAAAGGAGAAATGTTGGAAGAGCCCTGGTGTACACAGGCGTGAAGAGCGAGAGAGGGACGAGAACGCAGAGGCAGAGAGGAGGGTGTGGGGGGCAAATTTGGGGACTAGGAAGTCTTTGGGCTTTCCAAGTCACGTGCTGAGGTTGGGCACAGCTGGGACAAGAATCCAGGAGGGGAAGCTGTGTCCTTTGCAGAGCTGGGCACTGCAGTACTCGGGCCCTGAGCTGTATCTTGGTTCCTGCACTTTCTGGGAACTCAGGACTCAGAGCAGCTTCCTTCCGGTGGAATTAGGACCTTGGAGTTCCTGTGCCATGGAATCTGTGCCGCGGAATATCAAGACTACAGAGCCCCTCAGATGACCCCCTGGGTGCACCCCAATGTTCATGACATCGTCAACCCCCTACTAGGCTCTCCACTGGGTTGGGAAACCATTGATGCCAATCCATTGCCAACCCCCTGGCACTGTCCTTATCACCGGCTGTAGCTGGTCAGGGTTAGGGAGTTAACACTGACTTTAACTCGCTGTCTATGGAGACAAGGAAACAGAGCTGCCCTTGATCTTAAAACATGAACATTGGATAGTCTATGGCTCTTGCCAAACAGATGCCCCCTCGTGAGCCCAAGGGTCCAAAGTGTCATTCTGGACACGTGGATTTGGATGAAATGCCCAGTGATGGATCTCCAGGCTGGCTTCTCTGTGGTCCCGGATGCATCTCCATTCACCCTGAGGACAGCCCTCAGGAAGTTTTTGTCACCACATTACTTAAGTACTTAGCGAGTACTAAGAACATCCTAAGAAGAAAGACACACAGGTAGAAGACAAAACAGAGCTTCTCAAAGCAGCCGCATGGCAGTGTGGCCAGGATGTTCTGAGGGCCTGAGCAACAACCCCCTTCAGGCCCATCTGCACCTGCCACGCTGAGCATTTTCTGGGCCTCAGGGTTGCTGCTGAGTCTTTGCTCTTGTTGAGTGAGATAACAGTAAACAAGCAAGCAAAATGCAAATATGATCATTTCAGGCAGTGATGGATGTCATGAGTAAGTGCAAGGGGAGAGGGGCAACTTCAGAAAAGGGGCTCAAAGTGTAAGGGGAATTGCTGTAGGTGAGACATGACTGGGCAGAAAGTGTGTGTGTGTGCGTTTGCATGTGTGACTGCATGTGTGTGCGTGTGTGTACCTGTGGGGGGGGTTGGGGGGTGGGTAGGCATGTGGGATTAACAAATGTCAGGGAGCATGTTTTGGGGTGCGCACCTTCCATTCGGGGCTCCTCTCCTTCAGATGGCTCCCTTTTCCCCCAACTTTTCTCCTTTCCGGAGTCTGCCCTGGCTGCTGACAGAGCAGGGCCTGCTCCTGGCTGGGCCTTCCTCGATTCATTGATCAACCAGGTGCTTCTGTGCCCCCACATTTCCAATAGCACCCACCAACCCCATTCTGCAGCCCACTGACCTTGAATGACCTTTTCCAGGGGTGTGTGGGACAAGACCTGCTCTCCATTCAGTTCTCATGGCAGAGTCACTCTCTGGGCAAACTGTTCTGCAGCAACAAGACTCTTTGGTTTGTGCCAATAAGACACCATTTTTTTAATGATTTCTGCCATAGTGTAGTTTAACTTCCGTCCTGAAACTCTACCCTTCTGGATTCCAAGCCATGTCAGGTTTTCCTTCTCTGACTGTCACTCTTCCAGCAACTCCTGATTCTCTCCCCTCCCCCACCCATACCCGCAAACTTCTCTCCTGCATCCCCCTCTTTCCTCTCCTCCTCCCCATCCCCTCCCCAGTCCTCCCTCTCCCTCTCCAAGCCGCCTTCCTCCCTCCTCTTCACCCCTGCTCCTCTCCCTTCCCCTCCCCTCCCCTGTGCTCACCCCCAGCTCCTCCTACCTTCCACCTCAGGCCTCCAGGTCACTCTCTGCTGGACCAGGGATGCGCCCAGCACAGCCTTGCTCGCAGTGCCTGCCCTCTGCTCTGGCCA
>PVIJ01007242.1:0-38007 GCA_004024925.1 Scalopus aquaticus | reverse complement strand
TCCACTGCTCTGCAGTCTGGACGCCCTTCTGGGTATCTGCATGGCCGACCCTGTGGATTCACCTCTCACCTCGAAATGCCACTTCCACAGGGAGGCCTTCCAGGGCCACCGGCAGAGAGAAGCGCCCCCTCCAGCTTCCCGCACACCACGCCATTTTATTTCCTTACAGTGTTAACCAATGTTGGAGATGACGCTGCTTGCCCTGTGCTCCTCTCACAAGGACTCAGGGGCGCCCCGTGGGTGAGGATACCCCCCCCACCCCCGCAGCCCCGGGCAGCAGCTCACTCCTGTGGGTTTAGTAATCAATCAAATGAGCAGATACTGAGGCAAGACGGGAATGACTTGCCTGGAGGCTAAGTTAGGAGCGAGGCCAGCAACTAGGATTCCAAATCCATGTTCTTCCTATTTCCTCAGCCCTCTGCTCAGCGGCGAGGGCCGAGGGGCCATGCAAGGTCCCCGGGAGGCCGGGGGGAGCGAGTCGGGCTGTGCCAGACGGGGGAGCGGGGTCCCGGCGCTCTGGGGCTTGGCCAATCCCGCAACTTGGGCTTGACTGCCCCAGCCTGGCAGCGGGGCTGGGAGGCGATGCGAAAACGCAAAGCTGCAGCGGTAAGACTGAAGCCGAGCGGGAGACCCCCGCCCCCATCCCTCCCCCTCTCCTTCTCCCCTCACCCCCACGCCCCGCCCGGGGGAAGCCCCAACGCCCACGGGAGCGCGGGGAGCCTCGCGCGGCGGCCGCAGCGCGCAGAGCCGGGCGGAGGCGGGGACGGCAGCCCCGGCGATGCCCCGCCCGCGGGGCGCCCGGGGTGGGGGGCTGCGGGAGAGGCGGGGCGCCGACGGGGCCTCCCGCCGAGACGGGGCGGGACAATGGGGCCCCACCCCGGCGGGGGAGGGGAGGAGGGAGCGGCGGCGCTCGACCCGCGGCGCTCGCTGGCTCGCGGCGGCCGCGGCGGGGCTGGGGCTCGAGCGGGCGGGGAGGGGCGCGGGTGGGAGCGCGGGGGAGGGCGGCGGCGGCGGCGCGGGGGGCGGGGGGCGGGCGCGCGGCTGGCACCCGGCTTGTAAATAAACTGCGATGCTGTCTCGGGCTCGCCGGCCCGGGTGCCGCCGCCGCCGCCGCCGCCCCGGAGCGCCGGTGCCCGGCTCCCGCCGCCGCGCGCCCTAGCGCCTCCGCGCCCGCCTCGCGCGCCCTCGCCGCGCCCGCCGCCCCCGGCCCGGCCCCTCGGGGTCCCGCGGCGGCCCCGCGCGGGATGTGACCTCCCGACCCCCGCCCGGCGCCCTTGCCCCCGGGGCGCCCGCCTTTGCCTGCTTTCGGGGGGTGGGCGGGGAGGGGCGCGCGGATCATGGCATTGGAGTTCCCGGGCTTGCAGCCGCCGCCGCCGCCTCGTCCACGCACCCCGAGCGCCCCTTCTTCCCGGAGCAGCAGCGGAGAAGGCGAAGCGGCCGGCGGCGGCGAGGCAGATGGGGCTCAAGGCGCGCAGGGCGGCGGGGGCGGCCGGCGGCGGAGGCGGCGGGGGCGGCGGAGGCGGCGGGGCCGCTAACCCCGCCGGAGGGGACGCGGCGGCGGCCGGCGACGAGGAGCGGAAAGTGGGACTGGCGCCCGGCGACGTGGAGCAAGTCACCTTGGCGCTCGGGGCCGGGGCTGACAAAGACGGGACGCGGCTGCTGGAGGGCGGCGGCCGCGACGAGGGGCTGCGGAGGACCCCGCAGGGCATCGGGCTCCTGGCCAAGACCCCCCTGAGCCGCCCGGTCAAGAGGAACAACGCCAAGTACCGGCGCGTCCAAACTTTGATCTACGACGCCCTCGAGAGACCGCGGGGCTGGGCGCTCCTCTACCACGCGCTGGTGTGAGTACCCCGGCCGCTCGGGGCGCCCCTCGGCGGCGGCGCGTGTTGGGGTGCGGGCTGGGGGCCGGCGGTGACGAGGGCTCCGCGGCCGTTGAGAGCCCTGGGCGCCGGTCTCTGATGGCGACCAGCTGCCCCGAGTGCTGTTTCCCTGCTGGGGGTCTGGAACCAGGGCTTAGAAGATGCCAGCGTGGTTCCCTCGCCGCTTTGGAGCCCGGGCTGGCTGGTGTGCGCGCCGGTGCAGGAGGGCACCTTCTCGGCGTGTTGCAGCGGAGCTGGAGAGAACCGTGTGGTTTTCCCAATTCATAAAGTGGATCTTCTCGGGCAAGCGCTATGTTTCTGCTTGGGGTGGGCCCCTTCTCTTAGGATCGCTGCTGAGTTTATATGGTGCAGCTTGGAGTTGGGGGTGGGAGTGGTGCACTACCCAGAGTGGGGTGTGTGTGAGTGCGTGTGTGTTTGTGAGCGCGAGTGTGTGTGTCTGAGCGCAGGAGTCCGTGGCTTGCGCGTGATGCTCTTCTTAGGGCTCCATCGCGGCCGAGAAAGAGGCTGGGTTGCTCTCACTGGGGCTTGGATTCCCAAATGCATGTCTTTAGGTTCTTGTTCAGGGAAATCAATCAATCGGAGCCTGTCTGTGCATCTTAGACCTGAAACCTACCGGCAGGGACTGGGGCTTAGCTGTGCCAGCAGGTGTGTGTGTGTGTGGGGGGGGGGGTTGAAACAGCGCCATGATTGGGGTCCTGAGAGCCCCTTGGTCTTAAATGCTGCTCCTTCTCCTGCTGCACTGAGCGAAGGCACAGAGGGTTTTCCCAGGCCCCCTTCCCTGGAAGGCTCCTCCTTGCTAGTCAGAATGAAATGCATCAAAATGCCTGGCTAGAAGAAGACAGCGTCCTTTCTGCACCTGGCCCTCTGAATGACCAACCCCCTTGTGCTGTCGGAAGCAAGCGAGAGGACAGTGGTGGTGGTTGCTCACCCAGGAGGGGAAACCCCGCTGGCGCAGACCTGGGGCTGCAGGGCAGTTTCTCTTGCCTCTTGCCTGGTGCCTGTGGCTTAGTCATCCTGATGGTTGCCTCTCGTGAGGCTGCGTGGCTGTCCGGGCTTTACTGGGGAACAGACGGTGACCTGTCTTATGCCAAGGTGAGCAGTGGATATAACTCTCTGGCCTCCTCCAGTCGACCCCTGGCTGCTGCGGTCAGGAGTTCAGGGAGCTCTGGAGTTAACACTACCTGCCAATCTTCCTCTAGAATAGCTTTTCCAGATTTGGCCACCAGGTGGGGCCACGGCACAGGACCTCAGACTTGGCAACAGGTTTCTTCAGGGGTTGCTCAAGCCTGCAGAGGGTGCCTCCCTGAAAGGAAGCCCCAGCAGGAAGGAGGAGGGCATCCCGACAGTAATAGGGGCTTGGGGTGGCCCTGCTGTTGGCATCTATGTCTGCGTGCGCTTGCAAGTGTCAGTAGCTAGAGAGAAGGGCTGGCAGTTGTTACTCTCCCATTTGCTGTTTCCAGGTGTTAAAATGAGATTTAAAATATATGCATCTCTCTGTCTCTAGCACTGTATTTAGTTAAATTGGAATGAAGTTGATACAAAGATATGTTTAAACGGCACACGCATGGAGAGCGTGCAGACATACAGACTCCCACGTCCTTTTGCACATAAATGACATCAGGTACGTGTTGGTTGACTTCTGGACCTGAAAATCCCGCTGCAATTCATGGGCTTCCTTCTCCTCACACCTTTCCCAGCCGGCACCCGCAACCCTGCCTTTCCCAGGAAGAGAAGGGGTAGCTAAGGCCTATAATTGCCAACACCCACATTTTATCGTTCTCTAGAATTATCCCATCCAGCAGGTTTGGGGTCTGCCAAAACCTAGAGCCTCAATTCCCAGAGAGCACCCAGGGAAACTGAAGACTGTAGGAGACGGAACTGAAACCTTGCTCGACAGTATCCGCCTTGCAAACCTTTCCCTTCATTTTACTCCCACCCCAGTGCGCTGTGAGTCTTTTTAAAAGCAGGTTGGTGTCCCCCTCCTTGATCTGCTCCTCTGCCGATGGACGTTCAGGCCATTTCCACATCTTGGTGATCTTGTGTAAAGAGCCCTGCGGTGAACTTGGAGGCTGCTGTCTCTCTGAGACTCTGATTTCACTTCTTCTGGGGTGAGATTGCTGGACCCCACTAGTTCTAGTTTTAATTTGAGGACCTGCCGTGCGGTGTTCCATCACAGCTGCACCATGTTGCTTTCCTGCCAGCAGAGTGCAAATTTCGCAGCCTCTCCACAGCCTTACCGGGCTTGTCTCTCTTGTTTTGCTGACAGCTGGGCAGATGGGAGGTGATGGCACCCTGTGTCCTCCATCCAGTGGGAAGTGTGTGAAGGCCCCCACCTGGCTCAACCCCACTTTGCTCTTTCTAGCTTTCTAGTGGGACCTAGTGGGCCCTGGGGCACTGCGCTCAACTCCCCTGAATTTTGTTTTTTTCATTTCTGATATGGAACTCGTGATGCCTCCTTCCCGGTGGTTTTGAGATTTAACAGATGTGATGGATAGAAAACTCCTGGACATGGTGTTATAGCTACTCTTTCTTCTTCTTTGCTCCCATACTCACTTATATTTAATCTGCCTGCTTCCTGCACCCTGATAAAATCCACAGCCTCCTCTATTCTAATCATCTTCTTTTACGTTGCTCTTCATTTCTGAACTCGCCTTCCTTGGCGACACACAGCTTCCTCCTTGCGACTCCCGTCTCTATGATACTTTCAAACCTCTCCACCTGAGTGCAGCTTAGGGGTCGATGACCACAGCTCTGCAGTAGGGCAGAGCCGGACTCACATCCAGGGGCTCGAGTGCCGGTGGGGGGGGGGGGGAACACAGTCTCTCACAAGCGAGTGACAGGTCCCAAGAAGTTCTGTGCTTTGCCCAGGCTCCTGAAGCAACTTCAGGGATGGAATCGGGATCCCACAGGAGTCTTCCAGCCACTGCACGGCTCTGTCTTCGCTCTGTCGCCGTGGTCCCCGATGGAAGACTCGGGGAAGTGGGTGGGAGGCAGAGGAAGGTAACCCATGGGGACTGGAGCCCAGCCTTTCTGGGGGCGGGTGTGCTCATAGCTGCATTTCTGGCAAGTTCCCAGGGGAGACCAGTGTGGCTGGTCTGCAGAGCACACCTGGAGCAGCAAGGCTTCTCAGACTTGGGTATCTGTGTGGATCATCTGGGCAGAGGTGCCTGACACAGAGCTGGCAGCTCCACTCAGCCAGAGCCATCACACTGCTGTGTAGGGAGGTCAACTGACCCTCTTTCCTCCTGAAGACTGTCCGTGGAAATATATAGCATATCTGCAGTGGGCCTAAAAAGACTTGTGTCCAGAACTGGAAAATAACAGACACAGTAACAGTCCCAGTTGCGGGACATCAGTGTTTGTCTTCCCCAAAGGGTCCTGTGAAAGCAAACACAGACGAGAAGAGCTGTGTCAGAGAACAGCAGCAGAGATGTGATAACCACATGCAATGCTTGAGAACCATCCAATTTAAAGAATCAATCAAGAAAATGAAATGGAAACTTCCAGATGGGAGGATCTATTTTTAAACCATATACTTGATAGTTAACATCCAAATTACATATAAGGAACTCATAGAACTCAATAGCATGGAAAATAAATAATCTGAAAAAGTGGCAAAGGGCCTGGATGGACATTACTCCATAGAAGACATTCACATGAGGGCCTCCCTGGTGGCGCAATGGATTAAGCGCAGCGCTGTGGAGCTATTGGCAGCTGCAGCGTGAGTTCGATCCCTGGCCGGGGAGATTCCCACATGGCGCAGCAGACCTCTCCTGCCTCGCCCACTGCTCCCCTCAGCAGTGTATTTCCTTCCATCTGCCTGTTCTGCTCCCCACTCTGTCTCCCGTGAACCCTCTCACCGCCTCACTCCTCTGGCCTGCACCCCAGCTTGTATGCAAAAGTAAATAAATCAAAGAAAAGAAGACATTCACCTGGCTGACAGGTACATGGAGAGGTGCCCAGCATCATGAGCCAGCAGGGAAATGCAAATCAGAACCACAGTGAGACACCACCACACACACACTGTTGGAATGATAACTATCAAAAAGAGATGGGAAGTGCTGGCAAGGGTATGAAGAAGCAGGAACTCCACTCCTGGGTATTTATGCAGGAGAAAGTCACTGTCTTGAAGAAATGTGAGCCCCCATGCTCTGTAGCTTTACTTATGTGGCCAAGACGGGGGAACAGCCAGTCTGCTGATGGGTGAATGGGTCAAGAAAACACGGTATGTCCGTATGATTAATGGGCTCCTGTTGAACCTGCGAGGAGGAGGAAATCGTGCCATTTGTCATGACAGGGGTCACCCTAGAAGGCATCATCCTGAAGTCAGACAAAGACAACTTCCCTCTGACCTCACTTATATGTAGAGTCTAAACAAGCTGATCTCATAGAAACAGAGGCCACATTGGTGGTTGCTGGGGGCTGAGAACAACAGGGAAGGTAGTTAATGGGGTCAGACTTAGGGCCGTCAGTTCTGAGTTGTAATGTACAGCCTGGGGTTGGACTTACTGACACTGTATTGTAGCCTTAAAGTTGCTAAGACAGTAGATCTTACAAGGACTTACCACAAATGAAATGATATAATAAAATAGGAACTATGTGAATTCATGGATACACTCGCCCATCTTACTGTGCCATTATGTCCCAGCATATGTTTGTGGAATCATCACAGGAGACACCTAATTATATACAGAAGTAGGTAGGTCAGCTATGGCTCCATAAAGCTGGAAGAAGCACAAATGTTTCTCTATTGGATCCTGGATTGGAAAAAAAAAAGGTAATAATAAAGTGTATCCTAAGAATAGTATTGTTAAGAAATTATTAATGTTACATTGTAATAGTATTAGTAATACTATTATTAAGAACATTTGAATATGGACTCCATGTTAAATACTGTAATTATGCCAAAATTCATCTTTGTGAGTGTGTCATATTGTCACACAAGTGAAAAGGTCTAGTTTTTAAGAGATACATGGTGTGATAGTTTGGGTCTGAAATGTTGCGATGCCTCCAGCTTACTTTCAGAGGATTCAGGGGACAAATAGACTAAGTGTATGTGTACGGGTGTATGATACTGCGCTTCACTTTAAAATATTTCAGTGGAAATTTAAAAAAATGAGGCCCACACAGAGCACACACATGAGAACAGACGTCCGCTCCAGCCCAGAGCTGGAAGCCTTTGCTCTGGTGGGTCCTTGTCATGCTGGGGCGATCTCTGTGTAAAGTCAGACCTGTGAACTGTTGTCTGAGCTACTTGAATGCTCAGTTATTATTCTTGCATGATGTCGTCGCCTTTCATTCGCAGGTGTGGTTGGGGGCAAGTCCAATCCCACCCAAATGGTACCTATTGGATGGGACTTTTCATTCTAACACAGAAGGAACAGAGGAGTTGGTTTTAAAGCCTTTTTTTTTTTTTAAAAAAAAGACTGATTTATTTATGCATACGAGAAATGGGGTGTAGGCAGAGGTGTGGGGGGGGGGGTGAGAGGACTCACCAGAGGCAGAGTGGGGAGCAGAACAGGCAGATCTGCTGAAATACACTGCTGAGGGGAGCAGCGGGGAGACAGGAGAGGTCTGCTGAGCCATGTGGGTCAGCTCCCTGGCTGGGGATTGAACTCGTGCTGCAGTGGCTGCTGATAGCCTCATAGTGTGAGACTTAACTCCTTGTGCCACCAGGGAGGCCCCAGAGGAGTTGGTTTTAAATGCTTTCTCACAAGAACAGTTTGGTTGCAACTTAAGGACAAGATTGTTTCTTGCATGTAGTTGACAAATGAGCCGAATAGGTCCTTTGCACGTGGCTCAGGGAGCATCCCAGAAGCTCTGTCTGACTTCTTCCAGGGTGGACTTCTCTCCCTGCTGAGGACCACAGCCTGGACGGTCTTGTCCTCCTCTCCATCTTCCCCTCACTTCAGGAGACATGTAAAACCATCGGGCCCCATGAGAGGGTAACATTGAGTTGGGGCACAAAATACCCACAGTCCTCAGCATTTTGGTATTGTTTCATAATTTATTATAGTCCCTTTGGGCAGCACCACCAGGTTGCCTCTGTTTGTACCCATTTTAAAAAGAGTCCAGCACTCGGACAAAGCAATGGACTTTTTATATAGGAATGACAACAGCAGTTATAGCAGGTCCCTCCCTTCCTACAAATCACCACATCTGGTTTTCCTAACATGTGTGGCGTATGAGAAGCAGACAGCCTGTTAGAGAGAATCTAAAATTAGATTAGCAGGTTAAGTTCATTTCTGCCTTTATGGGTGTCTTTGTTGGTGGGGGGATGAGGTGAAATACTCTCCAATGTCACTTGAAAATGCTGAGTCTCAGGAATGTCTCCTCTGGCCTGGGTATCTGGACTGGTGGGGAGACTCTTAGCTCTACTGCACCATTTAGCCCCTGACCCGTGCACTTACCTAAAACCCCAGCTTCTGCTTTGCCTCATTGTACGCTTGTCATCCATGGGCATTTTGCCTGGTGATGTCAGTCCAAAAGATGAAACGGCATGTCTTCGTCATCAGCAAGTCTAATCAGACTAATCAGCAGACAGTCACTGGGCAGCGGTTGATGGTTTTCAAGGGTTGGCACAAGGGAGGCGTTTACAGGTCACAGAATCAGAGGACGGGAGCAGCAGCAGAGAAGAGGGATTGGGCCCACGTGCTGAGGCTTCCAAAGGCCAGCAGCTGATAAGCTAGGTCTCAGCTTTCAAACTCAGGGCTTCTCCCCAGGCTGCCTTCCATCCCCCCACATCTGCCTGCTCCCCATTGCCATCTTGGATGCCTGGGTGCCCACAGAGTATTCTTCCTGCAGTGCAGTTTCTCTGGGCTGTGCTGGCTTAGGGTCAGAATCAAATGAACAGAAAAGAGAGTACAGCCAGGTGAGGCTGAGCAGGTAAGGTTCTCTTCCTGCCAGTACTCCCAGTGCCCAGATCCCCTTTCTCCACCCCTTCCCCCCACAGTCCAGTGCTCCACAGAGAGTCATATAAAATCCTCTCTGATCCCCACTGAGCTTGAATTGAGCATTCGAAAACATCAGATTATTGGTAAGAGATGTTTTTATCTGTTTTGGTTGTTTATTATGTCACCTGTGGTGCCGTACTACTCTCTGTTCCAGTCACAGAAAACTGATTTATCTCCACTGGTAACAGTCGCTGACATTTAGAGCATTCTATGTTGGATGTAGCACCTGAGATGGCTCTGAGATGTGGCTGGGAGCCTGGCCACCAGGATACCTTGAGTCTCATGCTGATTTGCTCTGTGGTCCTCAACAAATCATTCTACTCCTAATGGCCTCAGTTTCCTGTCTGCTAAGGTGACCTAAGACGCTCTGCCTTGCAGGTTGTCAAAAGGATTAAATGAAGTAATTCATGGCAGCATTGAGCAGAGAGTGCAGGCAACTTGGGATCTTACTCTCCCTACACACGTCGCCTGAGGCAAAGAGTTTGGTGCTGGTGCACAAGAGGTCCCTCTGATTTGGGGTCATCAATCTTGTTTGTATTCTCTACCCTTTTGAGGAATCTTTTTAGACAGTTTTCCCCTCCTTGACTTGTCCACAGCCACTTGACATTGCGTCCCACAGCTAGGCTGTGTATCTCTGTGTCAATGTTTACCCTTAAGATACAGAAAGTTAAAATTTTTTTCACCTTTGGGGGCATGTACCCTCAGTCACCCAGGGGAGCCCTGTAATGCAGTGTAGAACAGAATTATCCTAAAACTCCACCCTTTACTGGCTCAGGACTGCTCCCAGAGACAGAGAAATCCCTTAGACAAAAATGTGGGATGTTTGCAAAAGGCCCTTTTGACAGGAGCTGGGAGGGAGTAGTGAGAAGGTCTGGGAGGGCAGTGTCTTATCTGCCTTCTTACCTGCAGTGATATTGAACTTGAGGGTCATGAGGGTTTCATGTTTTCTTAGTGGTTCTTAAGTACAGGAAGCCTTGTGGTGTAAGCCATGGTTTATCTCTACTGTTTTTCTTCCTCATTAATTTTTCATTGAGGATAGTCATTCAGGAGGAAAAACAACAACAACGTTGAATTAAAAGTATTTGTAACTATGTCGATTCAGTGTCTAATAGGAGCTTACCTTTGCGAGCATTGTAGAGTCCTCGAAAGCACCAGGAAACCTGCCCATTGTCTGCGCCATCCTTTGGCAGAAAGAACTGTGGCCCTATTGACATTCTAGTGTGTTCAGATGTAAGTAATGCTCACCAAATCAGACAGGAGAGCTGTGTTAAATAAGCAGGGAGAACTTCAGTCCTGCTGACACTGGAATTCTGAGTAGCTTTTGTGATAGTTTCAAAGAATGAAGAGTCTAATTTATAACGTGAGAAACATTAGCGTTTTCAAAACACGATTAAAATAGATATTCTCGTTGCTCTCACAAACACATCTTTGGTTGAGAAAGGGACAGGATCTTGGCTGTGAACTTTGGGGTCCAGGACTTCTGCCCTTTCCCTCAGTTCCAGTTTCTTGGGGAAGTCATTAGCATTCACCTTTGGGGTTTTCAAATGTTCAAGGAAATGTTGAGATTCCTTCTGTATTCCTTCTTTGTGCCAAGATTTCAACAGCTTATTTGGCTGGCAAAAAGTTTCAAGAGAAAATCTCAATTCTTTTGGTGCAATGTATACATATCTCTAAGTTTCTGCTCATTCAACTCAAGAGATTCCAGCAGACATTGGTTTCAGGTCTCATGGAAGTTAAGGTGTTAGGTTAAGGTCATGTGTTACCTTAAGGTCATAATATAGGTTGTGTGTTAGGTTAAGATTGGGGGAACAGGGCTGGATAAGTCAGTCTCTGCCCTTGAAGGGCTCATGGTAGAATATAAATAATAGCAAAGCAACGTGTTACTACAATACATGCATAGACCGAGTCTATGACTCAAGTTGTCAGCACTGTTTAAATGAGTCAAGGCAGATTTCCAGCCCCGCTAAGTAGATTTAGTTTTATGCACCAGGTTAGAGACCATTTCTCCCTTCATTTTGTAATGTGCAGCTGTAACCATGTCACACATTTAGAAAACAAAGGTCTGATTTATTCTCATGCCGAAACAAAGGTACTGAAATGGAGGGACAAGAAATGGATCGTAAAACCCAGAGCTGGATGGACCTTGAGTTGGGTTATGTCAGGAGGTTGAAGACTTACTTTCTGCTATTTATTTCACACGTGCAAACATCCATTTTTTTGCTGCCCCTGGTACACCAAATACTCTGTCTGACTCAGACACTCAGACAGACAAAGCGCCGGCGCCAAGAAAGTACAAGCTAAGGGATAGAAGCAGAAATGAAAGTAAGTAAGACCTGGCTTTGAAACCTGGCCACGCTGTTTTCTTAGCCAGCGAATGCTGAGTGAACCACATAGCTGGTCTAAACCTTTTTCTTCCTCTGTTACATGGACACGCTCACTGGCTGCCTCATCTGGCTCCTGGCCGGCATCTGGGAAGAGGTTGTCCTTCCCCATTCTTGTGCCATCCTGCTGAGAGACAGACAGTGCCAGTGAATGGAACTCAAGGCAAAGTCTGTGCGGCATTACTACCAGAAAGGTGCGGCTCTGAACTTCACGAAATCCTGTTAGGATGTGTAAGATCTGACTCTTCTTATGGGAAAGGAAGGAATTGACATCAAAAAGGAAAGAAAAGTGTAGAACGAAAAGAATGGGGCTGACTGGGGCCTCCCAGGTGATGCAGGGGTTAAATCTCAGCACTATGAAGCTACTCACAGCCACTGCAGCACGAGTTCAATCCCCAGCCAGGGAGTTTCCCACATGGCGCAGCAGACCTCTCCTGCCTCACCCGCTGCTCCCCGCAGCAGTGTACTTCAGTAGATCTGCCTGTTCTGCTCCCTGCTCTGTCTCTGGTGAATCCTCTCACCACCCCCCATAACTCTGGCCTGCACCCCAGTTCTTGTATGCATAAATAAATACGTCTTCAAAAAAAAGAATGGTGCTGCCTGGCTCAGGGCTCCTGAAGAAGCAGAATGCTGAGAGAACCCTGTGTAGCCCAAGCAGGGAAAGACCGAGAAACCAGCACTGCCCAGAGGTTCCTGTGGGCATGTGAGCACACTTCAAAGTCTGGAATCCCAGCACAGAAGTCGGACTTGGGGTGAAAATGAAGGAAAACTGAATCAAGTCTGGACTTTAGTTTATAATCATGTATCAATGTCAATTCATTAATTGTGATGCATGTCCCTGGCTAGTCTAAGAAATTAATTATGGAGGAAGCCAAGTGTAGGTTCTATGGGAACTCTGTACTGTGCTCTTGATTTTTCTGTCAACTGAAATTTTTTTAAGAATTAGTTTCTTCTACAAATTTTCCTTGGTGTGCTCTGTGGGCTGAGGCTCTGTTCGCACAGAAGCTCTCTGGCCCATTCTGTAGATGTGGAAACTCGGCCGAAGGGGAATTCAGCAGGTGCGCAGGGAGGAGCGTCTCCCAGTGGCTGTTGTGGGGGCTCTCTGGGTGGACGGGGAAGCTGGGTGGCAGGAGGATGAAGTTGAGATGGGTGGGAAGGTCAGACCTTTTTGTAACAGTAGAATTGCTGTGCAACCTTGACAAGAAACTCCCATGTCTCTGTGCCGTTCTGTCTTCCTTGAAAAATGAGGTGCTTGAATATGTTTTAGGGTTTCTTAAAGGGGAAGCTATTGGAGTTACAGCTGGGACTCTTCCTGCTGCGGCAGGAAGTCACCCACCTTGCAAGAAGCATCTGGGGCCTGCCCTCAGGATGCTCTGGAGCGCCCCGTTGTGGTGGGCAAAAGCACTCTAGGCTTTGCAGAAGGTCCCCTTGGGGGCGGTGGCGCTCTGGCCTGAGAACTGCTGCTCCTGAAGGCCGAGATGCTGTGACGGCTGCCTCTGGCCTCGGATTCCCAGTGTTCGCGTTGTCAGGTGAAGAGTCCGAACAAGAAACCAGATTTGTGGGAGGCTGGAGGGCTTCTTGCCCCTGTGTGATTGCACAGCGCTTCTGTGACCTTAAGAAAGACTGCTTTTTTGAGCTGAAACAGTCTGACTCAGGTAAAAGACCCACAAGATGGGGAAAAGGAACATCAGCCAAACACAAACCACATACGTGGACATGTGCGCATACACACACACACACACACAGACACACACACACACACACACACACACACACCCTTCTATCCCTAAACCCCAGTGTTTGGAACATTAATTAGTGTCACTGCTTGAAACAAATTAAGCTGGGGACCTCGTTGCTTCCATATTTAAAATGAAAAAAGTTCTGGAAGATGCTGACTTTGGAGACAGGCAGTCCTTGCCCTGGTTTCTGGGCTTTCGGAACCACACAGACCCTCCCTGGGGGCCCACACTCCTGTTCCAGGAGGCTGGGCACTTTGGGTGGGTGGGGACTGGCACGTGCTGCCTACGTGGCTTTGTGTCCGATGAGATGAGAGAGGCTGTTGGCACAGGCGTCTCAGCCAAGCCTGCAGGGGTCTGATCCCAGCTGTGTGACCTCCACTTTCCTGGGTCTGTCTCACCTGTAGGATGGAGATGTTAACGGTCCCCCCTCCCAAAGGGGTTCTGAAGATTGAGTGAGTCAGTACAGGGAAAACCTGTTGGGCACAGCAAGGTGACTGCATCTGCTATCTTCACCCTCAGTCAAGACGGCCAGGAGTCCAGCTGTGTACACAGTAGGTGCTCAAACACCACCAAAGGAATAAGCCCTAGCGAGCGCAGGGAGTCAGCGGGGACCATGATGGGAGTGGGGGTTTCTTCAGCTGAATTAACACTTTCTGTGCCGGTGCCCTTTCAATTTATCACCCTTTGGGGCCGGCCATTTTCTGTGCCACCGCATGAATGGTAGAAGCATTCAATAAAACACACACAACTCCTGAACGACTGGGTATTAAAAGAACTGTCATAGCTCTCATAAAACACCTTACATTTCACCAAAACAATGTGTCAAGCTTCTAGACTTGAGTATGATCCAAGAAATAGCTCCTAATAGTTCCAAATAAATCCACCGTGGCGTGAAAGACCGGAGACTAGATGAACACGTATTAATACGTGAGCGGCCACCTGATACTGGTGACAAAAACACGTACTAATACGCGAGCGGACCACAGAGTGTTAACCCGTTCTAACTGTAGTGAAATAGATGTGACATAAAGTGTACCATCTAGACGATGATGTGCCCAGTTGGGTGGCATTAAACACATTCACATCCTTGTGCCGCCCTTACCCCCTCCCCATCTCCAGGACTTTTTCACTGCAAAGCCAGAGGCCTTTAGTCTCAGCCCACTGGGGCTGCTGGAGCAGACACTGCACAAACTCTGTGCTGAGCGACATTTACTTCCCACAGTTCTCGAGGCTGATGTCCAGCCCAAGGCTCTGGTGGGCCCAGTGTCTGGTGAGGACCTGCTTTGTAGCTGGGGTCACTGTGCTCTCGCAGGGAGGAAGTGAGGACACTCCCTGGGGTGTCCCTTACGAGGCCACCGGCCCCATCCTGGATGACCCCGTCTATGACCTGTCGCCTCCCAAAGGCTCCACCTCCAAATGCTGTCCCGTTGGAGATTAAATGTCAACATGTCAGTTTTGTGGGGAGACACTCAGTCTACAGCATCCTGAAGCACTTGCTCCCCATTTCCCTTCCAGCCCTGGCCCCGTGAGGTAGAGTGGAGACAAGCCTTTGGAGGCCGAAGGGCAGGCAGTTGGACAGGCTGGTGTGAGGTCCTGTCTGGTGTTCTAATTACCCAATTCCGATGTGGGGGGAGGGCCCCCCACACTAACAAACCATGCTCTGGACTCCAGCAGCTGGCCTGCAATTCAGCTCAATCCTGACATTGTCTGCCAGGGATAGCACCGGACTCCAGTGGCTGAGGTTGGGCAGCCCCCACCCCAACTCCAGAGGCCAGGTCCACGCCTAGGTGGTCACCTGCACTTCTGACCCGCTGGCTGGAAGTAAGATTCTGGGACCCCCTCCGGAATTTGCTAGAGCAGCTCACAGAGCTCAGAGAAACATTTTACTTACTAGATTCCTTATCTAGGATAAGAGGATTCAGGAACAGCCGCATGGAAGGGGTACCCAGGGGAGGACTGTGGGAGGGGGTGGCTTGGAGCGTCAGGACCTCTCCAGACTCGCCGCCCTCCCGTGTCTCCGGGCGTCACCAGCTGAAGGTGCTCCAGATGCCGCCCTGCTTTGCTTTTTGGGGGGGCTTCATTGTGTCGATGGATTAAATCATCAGTTTGGTCATTGGGGAGGGAACCCAATCCCCGTCCCATGCCCCTTCCCCAGAGGTGGGGCAGGGGGAGGACTGGAGGCTCTAATCTTCTAGTCCCGCGGTCGGGCCCATTGGCCACCAGCCCCATCCCGATGGATGTGCTTTCCCCAGAGTCACAGCATCAACATAACAAAAGATCCCTTGGTCACTCTCAACACTGAGAAAGTTCCCTGGCCAAGAGCTGTGGGTGAAGACCAAATAGCTGTGTGTGGACCCCAATATGGGTGAACTGAGGGTGGGGAATTAGACATGGCTGAGTAGAGAACACAGTGAACATTCTAGGTTTGCCAGCAGGAAGTGGCATGATTCGATTTGTGCTTTAAGGTGGACTTTGGCTTTGGGTGGAGAGGGGAAGAGACGCAGGGATAAAGCAGTGCTTTGTTGTTCCAAAATGGCGGCTATGACTGAATGGGGCTGTTTATAGGTGCCTACCTTGGGCTGGAAGGCGCAGGTGCTTCTCTAACCCACTGCCATCATGTTAGGGTGAGCAAAGAGCTCAGAGAGCTCCAGTGTGTTGCTCAGGTCAGCTGTGGCTGGGAATAGCCCTTGCCAGAGTCTGCTCTTTCCACTGTGCCGGTGGACACACCATTTACTCCCCCTGCAGGAAGGACTCTTCTTTCTCTCACACTGTGCAGCCTCAGGAGTTCAGGGCCAAGGTTGACATTTGTATTAAGATGATTTCCTTCCTGCTTAGAATAAATGTCAAACTGAATGATGGAAGTGATTCAGCAAGAACTAGCATGTGAGGGGGGAAAGAGCTGTGTAAAAACATTTGCAAATGGATTAAAAATTTGAGTCCACCAGCTCATGCTAACATATTTGGAAGTTTGGGAGATATTTTTAGACCATGAAATCCAAATGGCACCGATCGTGGGCTGGAGAGATGGAAATGCAAAGAATAGATCGCTCGCTGTGACCAGTGATTGCTGAGTTTCTCCGTAGCTATAAAATATCAGCACCCAAATGCAGAATCCCCCACCTAGACCGTCTTCCTCCTTTCTTTTGTGTCTTTCTGCTTCACATCGAGAGCCCAGGGCTCAGCAGCTTGTTTGGAAAGCTGGGGAGACTCTGCTGACGCTTATGAACCCTCTTGACGGTTTTGAAGGCCAGCGAAGGAAGCCCAGTTCGAACCAGCCGAGTAAGGCTCGCTCACCCCTAGAGAGAGCAGGAGGGGACCAAGGGAAGAGTGGGTCTCCCTGAGGGCAGGATCACCTCGTGCCACGTGGTGGGAACGTCATCTACAGGGTCTGACCTTGAACTCTCTCTATACTTGGAGAGCGTCTGTGCTGCTTTGGTCTTTGAGTCAGGGAGTCTTCTTCTTGTTCTGCTTTCTGCGGAGTCCTCCTCCCCAGCGTGGGTCCTGGGGGATAAGGGTCGTGAGGAGGCTTGATGCGAAAAAGGGAGCAGACTCTTCCCCAGGAGCAGGGAGTCTCCCTTGTCAGCATCTCAGAGGACAGATGTGATCGCCACTGTCACCAGGTTCCATGTCCACTTCCCCACACACTTTTGCAGGTGCTTCATCTGTGCTCTCTTTTGATGCTCATGATAATTCCAGGTGCAGCTACGAGAAAAAAGGATTCGATGGTCCTATGGGGTCCTTGGGTTGACAGAGAGTTGCGTTTCTAAGTTGCTGATGGCAGAGTCGGGCATGTGCTCTTGCTCTCCTGTAACTCCTGCTTCTGTCCTCAGACATATTCCCACTCACCTTTATTTTCGTGAAAGGAATGTGGGAGTGCACGTCCATCCCCCAAGTTGTGCACACAGGTTCCAAATGAAAAGCCACAGCCCGGCCCGGCCATCTCCACCCACCTCCCAGCGGCAAAGTTGCTCCTTAAACTTCCCCGAGCTTCTCGCCACGTCTCTAAATCACGGGCTTGCGCTGCTGTCTCTGGATGAATCAACTTCAGACATTTTTATCGATTTCCTGTTCTCTCCTGGCTCCTTATGGTTTATGTTCTCTTGACTCCTCTCTCTTCTCCCACTGCTTCACTCCCTCTGTTTCTGTGTCTGAGCTGCTTCTCTCTCCCCTTTCTCCTGCGCGTCCTCTTCTCCTCTTTTGCCCACCGTCACCCGTGGTTCTTGCCCCTCCACCCGCCGGCACTCACCTGCTCTCCAGTCTCTTCTTTTACTGCTTTCTGGAATGTCTTCTCCAGACTCACTCTCAGAAACTGACAGCCTGGTTATGGTTTGATGCCCTCAATAGGGCTCTTTCCTGCCCAGTCTTGCCTGGTGCAGAGATTTTCCATCCCCACATTATACTCACGTTTACGCATCTTGTTTCCTGACATACGGACTCTTACAAAGTCTTCAGAATGCTCCATGATGGAAGATTTTGAAATTTTCATGGAGCTGGTGGGACAACTGAGTCTCAGGAGAATGCAGACGGGGGGCTCAGTGTCACACCCCAAGGCAGTGAGGCCCACGTGCATAGCTTGCCCCCCTTGCTTCCCTCAAGCAGGGTGCTGGTCCTCTGGGGGGCTAGGAGATGCTTTGTCAAATGAGATCAGACAGAAAGACACTCTAGCTGTCATCGACTCATTGGACATGCCTTCTTGACATTTTGGCTTTGACTTCAGGGGGCCACACGAATAGGCATGTGCACACACATATACACACTCCCCCACACACCTCTCACACCTGGTTCTGGCTTCCCATTCATTTCCTGCTTTTTTTTTTTTTTAATAGCTGTCTATAAATCCTGATTTCTGTCTGGGAGGCAGCCCACTTGGAACAAACCATCAGGGTTTTTTGTCCTTCTGACGTCCTGGGTGATTTATGGGCTTGGAGATAGAGAACTGGCCTCTTGCACTGTCAATATTGAACAGATCTCACTTCCCCTGCAAAATAGCTTTCAGAGTTGCAGTAAATCCTCGGGAAATTACCTGGAGTTAACTAGGGGGTGGTTAAGTGCCAGTAATGACGTGTTCCCTGGGAATTCCTGCTGTCATACGGATACCTGACTCTCAGGGTGTCCTGGGCTGTGGAATTGCGGAGCTGGAAGAGGCCTCTGAGATGGAGAACCCGATCCCGGAGAGGGGAAGGGCTTTGCCTAAGCATGCGCAACTTGCTGATGGCGCATGGGTCTGGGGCCGCTCTGCACTGCCTGTTTGGGCAGCGTGCCCTTAGGCTAGCACGTGTGTGGCCCTGTGTGGCCTGCCAAGCTGTCTCACACAGTCCTTCCCAAATTAGTTATTAATTGGGCACTAATCTCACCAGCCGCAGTTGAGGCATTACCTTGTCAGGAGCGGAACGTTGGAGCATCGATGGTGAGATGTGTACTGGGGAGGCCACTCAGCCACTGGGGATAAACAGGTACCCCAAGGTCAGCGCTGCATTTCCTGCTTTGCATGTGAAAGAGTCACAGGCTTGGCCCGCAGTAGCCCTCGTCCTGTAGAGACCTCCATGTGTGAGTGGGCACGGGTGACCAGGTTCAGCGGTGTGCTCAGTGGACACCTTCCTCTGTCATCTGCCTTGGGCAAAGGGCTGGGCCAAAGGCCCGTGGAAGGCAGGCCTCGGCCTGGGAAGTCATGGAATGTTTTACCTGCAAACAGAGTGAGGGTGTAGAAAAACAGCCCAGGGATTAAGTCAAACTCTTACTAACTGACAGCCTTGGGTCAGTTTCTAGGCCTCTGTGAGCCTCAGTTTTCTCATCTGTGGAATGGGGCAGCTGTACTCTTTAAATGGGTCCTGTAGGTGAGTGCCAGGCATCTAGCAGGTGCTCAGTAACTGCTATTGATAATGTCTGTGTTGTCTGTTTTCTGTTCATCTTCCTCACAGTACTGCAAAGGGGCCCAGAGTGGGGGTTTGGGGGGCCGGGAAGATGTGCTCACGGCCTCACTGCTTCGTGGGGGCCTATTTCTGATTTGTTCTTCATGTGGTCATCATGTCCCAATTAACTCCCCTCCAAACTCTGAGCTCCTCCTGAGTGAAGGCAGACGACCTGCTATTTCTGCATCCCATGCACCAACATACATATTTTCGAGTGAAAGTGGTTGATTGGGCGAGCGAGATGAGCTACGATGATCCTGCTAAGAAGTAAGAAAAGTCTCCAACAGGCAGTGATGCCAGGAAAACATCTTCCCCGGCAGGACTGTGACTGTATCCGCAAAACCATAATACAGCTATTATGAATAGCCTTTATTGAGCTCCTGCTGTATACCAGGCACTCACCTACAGGATCCCGCTCTGCTCTCACGACCACTGGAGGCAGGATTGGTGTAATATCGTCTGTGTTCCAATCGGGGGTGGGTCGAGAGCCAGGCTGCTGGTGGCGGGTTTCAATCCCAGCTCCAGAGCTCTCCAGCCACGTCACTGAAGGACAGGCCTGCCGAGACATTCACACAGGCCCTCTTGAAACTTGGCCTTTGACATGTGGGTTGTTTCCAGCTGAGCTCCATCAGAAAGCCTCAGGCTCACCGTAGTTGATGCTCTTTTAACTACCCAGAAGGATGAAAATTGAGGGGGAGCATTGCCCTACCTAGAGTTAGGGTTTTTAGCAGAAGAAGGCTTTCTGTCCGAGAAACCTACCTCTGGCAGGGCAGACTAACTACACAGCATCTGGACTGCGTCAGAGGAGCGCCCCTCTCCTCCTCATGTGAGCCTTCTTCTCCCTCCTGGGAGCCCCCCACACCCCTCTCCCTTGCCTCAGCTCAGGTGTACTCAGGTGTACTCAGCTCAGCTCTTTTGCCCCAGTGGTTTTAGAATCTGCATCCATGTAGACTCATCTTATGTATGTAATTAATTAAATTTGTTCTTTTCCCAAAATGATGTTCTGATGTTTACCGGTGGCTTGATCAGCTCGAGAAGAATCCAGAAGAGGTGGGGACGCTTCTTCTGTCCCTTCCTTACTCAGCACCTCTCGGGTTTCTGGTCTGAAGCAAAGGAGCCACAGTGGGCTTGTCTCGGGCTTGGTGTGAGGATTAAGTCACATGATATTTGTAAGCACTGAGACCATTGTCTGGCTCTTAGCTATGAACGTTAAGGAAAGTAAGAAAACAAATAGGTGGGAAAGGTGTCGCCAAGGGCTGGGTGACTTCCCCAGGTTCTGAGTGGACAGGAGAGCCCCTGAACCCGGGAAACAGGCGTGCAAACCCATGTTATTTCCCTTGTCTCACTGCTTCTGCGAAATTGAGGAAACACAGCACAATACAATAAGCATCTTCCCCAGTGGTTCTTGGGAGTCTGATGTGGTTCCCTTAGTCTGGGTGTGTGTTTATGCCTGGGGGCCAAGGGTGTAGGACATGGGGGGAGGAGTGGAGAGTGGGGTGCAGTAATGCGTTCTGACCAGGTAATTTTCTCTGTAGCCTTTGGAGAAGCCACGCTCTCATCTCTGACAAGTGGGCATCTCTGTGCTGGCCCTTTTTCAAATCTCTTTGATTCTCATTAATGCTGTTTTTCAATTAAATTATTCTTAGTGCTAGAATCTACCCAATTAAAGAAGCAATTTTCTGTACTTTGCCTGGAAGTGATTGCTTACCTGGTTGAGTGGTGCCTTTAGCAGTGAACAAAGCCGAGCGAATACTCCAGGGCCACTGGCTTTAATTGGCGGTGCTGGGGAAGGGAGGGGGTGCTTGCCATTGGGGTGGATTTCTACAAAAGGGAACCTGACCATAGAAGGGGTTTGTCAAATGTCAGTCCTTCCTGGCCCACTCCCTACCTTTATTTCCAAAGGTTATGCTCAAGTGGGTCTTAGTGATAGCTCCAATTTGTAATTCTAATTTCCTTGGAAATAGGACTAAATAGAACATTTGTCATTCCTCCCCATGTGGGCTATCAGCCTCAGATGAGGATTTATGGCCTGAGCTGCTGCTTCTGCCTCCAAAGGCAGAAGCCTGTGTCTGGGGCAGAGAGGGGCTGAGCACAGATCCAGGAAAGAGTGTTGGGGAGTGGGGGTGGGGGTGCTTGTTCTCAGTTAAAAATACCTCAAATATATTTTTTTCTCTAAATCTGGAGGAGAGAAAAATGTGCCCTGCTCAAACTTCAGGTTGCCTGGTTATGAATAAAAGAGGAGGCAGGGAAATGACTGTTAAAAGCATGTGATGCTTTGAGCTCTGCGGGAACTATCTTCTGCCCTTGCTGTTTATCTGGGGAAAGAAAATGTTTTGACTTCATAGGGTCAGTTGAAGTCCAACAGGTCCAGTCAGGAGCAAGGAGGTTTCCCCAGTCTGAGAGATGGAGCCCACTTTCCGGGGAGCTGGTCATAAATGATGGTTGACGTTGGCATTCAAGAAATTTGCAGCTGGGGGTGAGCGCCTGGGCTCGCACACGGGTGCAGGAACGGTCCTGTAGCCATGGGTATATCTAGCAACTCCGGTGTACCAGGCTCTGTGCTGCTGTTACTTAAGGGCTCATCTGCCCAGTGTGCGTGGATGCCAAAGATATGCCACCAGGGCTTGGGAATGAAAAGGACTTCAGTACAGTGTCAGTTCAGCAGAAGACAGGAGCCCAGGATGGAGCACCGCCCCCCAGTGGCCTGGGAGAGGGGCTTGTGTCACATTTGGGGCAATGGGCTGGGGGCACAGGATTATTGGCAGGAGGTCGTTGGAAGATGCAGTCTACAGGGAGACAGAGGCTGCATAGGGGTGAGCAGGGCTGAAGGTAGTGGTGGACTGTTGTCCATACACGGTCAGGTCCTTCGGAGGCATGGAGGCCTCGTGGACGAGGGCTGGGCCTGGGCTGCCAGGCTTTCTTTCCTGGAGCAGAGGAATTGCTCAGGCAGAACAGGTTAGTCCTGGTCTTGTAACAAAGGGGTCAAAAGTCAAAGGTTATCTGATTTAACCGTCCAGGCTGCAAAATAAGACATGGTTAAAATTGGTTCATAGCTAAACCATTGGCAGGAAGAATGAAGGGCTATTTTTGGCTGGGTTTTTCTTTGAGGGCTGCTTTCCCTGGGCATCCAGAGAGCCAATAGCAAACTCAAACAGACCTGACCCCAAGGAAGGGGGTAGACCTTATTCAAAGCATCTTGAAAATGAATGCAAAGTTACCGCCATCCTCGCTCCCCAGTGGAGGGGCCTGGTGCATAAAGCTCCTTGGAGAACTAACTGGCCTTCTCAGACACTGCAGCTGAAATTCAGATGGAAGGGGAAGGAGCATTGCTCTGCAGTGAATGGGGCATCATTTTCCCACCCCCACTTACATGCAGCCCCCTTGGATTACAAGTCTCTGGGGCCATGATCCAGGTTTCCAGAGCAGGGGAGCTGGGTGTGGAGTCAGGCAGCCATGCTTGGTGTATAACTGAACGTGTAGGCTTGGGGAGGGGGGATCCAGCTTCTGCAGCCCCAGCTTGCACCCTAGGACTGCTGGTTGGTAGGATGGATGGTATTTGACCACGGTTGATGAATTAGCTTTCTTCCTCTCCCTCTCTCTTTCTCTGCCCCCCCTCAATAGCTGCCTTTGTAATAAACTTTATTTCTGTTTTAATACTCCTGTAATACTGCTTTCCCATGGTGCTCCCCTGGAACACAGAAAAGAACACTTTTGGGGATGCTTAGGTGTGGGCAGTGGGAAAGAGGGCTGCTGGGTCGAGATCCATGCTGCCAATCTTGGCTGTGACACTTGGTGGCTGTGGCTTTTGGCAAGTCAAGTCCTCTCTTGGTAGACAGTGGGTAGACAGACCCACCCTCCCACTCTCTCCCCGTAAGGATGAAGAGGGAAAGAGGGAAGGGCCTGTGGGTATCGAGCAGACCAGAAGCCGCATGACAAGCGCGAGGGGCGTTCTGACTCGCCACCCCAGTGTGGTTCTCCGAGCGGAACATCATTCACTGCCCCTGAAAAGCACCTTGTCCCCTTTGGTTTGGGACTGGGAGGGCTGGCCTCGCGCCTTACAAACTCTACCAACATCCGTGTCCAGGACGGTGCCTCTGTGCTGTGTGACGGGGGAGGGGGCCAGGCAGGAGAGCTTGGGGACCGTCAGGGCCTGAGTTGGGTGAGTGGCAGAAGTGAGTTTGAACCCCGGCCAAGGAAGTTGAAAGCAAATGCATTTACTTCTCGAGTCTGCTGCCTCCATGGTGTGGGGGTAAAGGTCATGTAATGTCTCTGAGCCCAGATTGCTTCTGAATGAAGCAGAGAATTTGGAGTCCCAAGGGAGTGGCAAATGGCTTGCGTGCATTCTTCAGCTACTTTTGGCACTTTATTCTGGGCCGCACAGGACTCTGGATGTGGGGACACAGCTTCAGGAAGGCCCCCAAGCCACGTCTTGGGGGCTTACATTCTACTGTGGGACCGACAGGCGGTAGGTGATGAAGAAAGACAGCAGGGAAGGAATAGAAGGAATGTGTGAGTGTGGGAGGTGGCCCCCGGCACATTCTGTGTGTGAGGGTGACTGAGCAGACACTTGGAATGAAATGAGGGAGAAATCCGGGATGCAGTTTCCTCCAGCTGCTGTAACAAATTACTCAAAACTTAATGCCTTAAAGCAACATCAGTCTATTATCATCCTACAGGCCTGGAAGTCAGAAATTTGAAATGGGTCTCACAGGACTAAAATAAGGTGTCAGCAGGCTGTGTTCCTGCTGGAGACTCTAGGGGAAAATCTGCTTCCTTGCTATTTTCAGTTTACAGAGGTTGCCTGCGTTCCTTAATTCATGGTCCTTCTAACAGCTTCAGAGCCAGCAGTGAGGCATCTTCAGGGCTCTTTCTGACACAAGCCTCCTCTTCTTCCCCCCTTCCACTTTAAGGGACCCTGTGATCACATTGGGCCCACCTGGGTTCTTCACGACACTCCTATCTCAGATCAGCTGACTAGCAACCTGCATTCCATATGCAGCTGTGTCTCCGGCACAGGTTCTGGGGATTAGGACATGGCCATCCTGGGCCTTCATGGAGACACCATCTTGATAAGAAGTGCTGGGAGATCCTGGCCAATCAACTTCTCCCCCGGACCTCAGTTCTCCACCTCTAAAATGGGGGTAGTCATATCCATATGTCATGGGTTGTCCGAGAATACTTGGCTGCAGTATTTGAAGGTGTCATTTCTACCCGGGCACCTGTCAGGGGGAGGGGAGGCTGGAGTCTCTCTTCTTGACTCAGAAAGCACATCCTTCTGCTCTGGTCTTTGTCAGGTCTTAAGGAACTTGGTGATATTGAAATTCTAAAATGCCGTATTAAGCAAAAAATGAAACTAATTGTTAATGCGTACTATCCAGTCAGTATGAATTTTTGATTCCTTGATTATAGTAAAAGTTTAATAAAAAGAAATCTGTTTGGCTATTTTATTTTTAAAAGGATTAAAAATATTTTGTAAAATTTAGAGAAACTAAATCCAGGCAACAGAAATGACTTTCCGATAAAATGGGATGAATTTGAAACAGGAAACAAAAATATTTTTTGTTGGCTAGAAGAAGATTCTTGTACAAATACCTCCCCCCCACACATTACTATCTTCAGAAACCACATTTCTATTCATTATAAATCAAGGCATAGTTTTATTTGAAGAGCTATCAGAACAATTGGACAATACACTGTTTTTGTCGGCTTTCTTCATAACTTACCAGAATCAAAATTTGAAGAAATTTAAGATATTCTGCATGGATTCAGCGGTTGCTTACAAATGCTGAAAATGACTATGAGTGATGGTGATTTATGTGATCTAGTTAAAACGTTGTGCAATATCATATGTGATTACTATTTATCATATGTAATCCCTTACAGCATTTGAATGTGATAATGTAAAAAGCAGGATTCATATCCAAGTCTTATGACTGTTGCCTTAAGAATGTTATTGATTCTACTTGGTACTGCCTCAGCAGAGTGAAGCGGCTCCAAATTAAAGTTAATTAAAAACCATCAAAGAACTATGCTGACTCCAAAAAGGTTGTCTTATTTGGTATTTTGTCACTAGAGTGCAAATTATATGAAAATCTTGATGATAGAATGTAATTAATGCATTGGATGGAATGAAGGCAAGGAAATGTTATAAGTATGTAATAATTATGAATTGTTTAAAAAGAGTTTCATTAATCTTGACTCATCCCCTTTCAAGGCCTACCCTGGCAGGGCTGGGGCCAGGGCTTGGAAGCTGTGGGCTGGACTGTTATGCTGAGTGATGAGAACAGTGCTGGGGAGGGGGGGCTGTAGGGATGGGGTATGGGGTGGGGTCGGGGTGGGGTGAGTGGGGTAACCACATGCAGGGAGCCTTCTGCATTGAGGTTCTTGAAAAAATGCTCTAGAGTGTTTCTTCTACTTCTGTTGAGTTGGGAACTGGTCAGGGTGGGAGGGTGGGGCCAAGGATCCAGGAATGTCCTAGACTTCCAAGGCATTGCCAGTCCAGATGCTCTCTGTTAAGCATGAGCTAACTCTGTGGAAAGTTCAGGAGGTCTGTTCATAAGCCTGGCCCCATGGTGGGTCTTGAAAAAAGCCAATAACTCTGGAATCCCAATAGGGGGCTGCTTCCTCACCATACAGAAAAGGCTGTGTTTTATCTAATCCTGGGGCTTGGGGACATGTAGCTGCTCTACCTGTTTGTGAGTTCTCTTCTTTTCAGGTAGGACCAAATTGTTCTTAGCGTGGTTGGGCCATTCACTTGACAAATACTCCTTGAGCTCCTTACCTGTGCTTGGCACCATGGCAGCAAATGGGGGCATGGATGAAAGGAACATGAATTCTTACCTTCAAGGCTAAAAAGACAGGTGTTTAAATGAGCAGTTGCAATAAAGTGTGGTGAAGTGTTCTGTGTGGATGACAGAGGACAGGCAGGGAGGCGAGGGGGCAGGGAGGCGGTTACATTCAGATGGAGCCAAACCCTGTTCACAGAAGAGGGAGTGTTTAAGCCAGGGACTGAGGTGATGGTTTCACATTAGAAAGGGGTCCCTCCAACTCTGGGGTCCAGTGTGGAATGGAGGGGATGTCTCTGGAGAAAGGAAGCCAGAGACAAGCTGGTGAAGACAGTGTTGGAATAACGTCAGCGTGTGGGATGTTGCCTTTCAACTTCTTCGTTTGAATGTATTTAAATATGTTCTTGATTGATTTAAACGCTGGGCGTGTGAGCAACACCCTGTGCAGTGTCTTTGTGTCTTGTGCTTTTGCCATGTCTGCTCATTTTCTGCCGTGGGTCCTGGACGTCTTAGATGATCACATCTCACTGCTGAACGCCTGAGTTTCCCTGACTCTGACCAATTCAGGTGCAGTTTGCTCTGCCTACGTGCATGGAGGGCCCTCCCACTGCCCTGTCCCCTCCAGGGGCTTCAAGTGAAATGAAAATTAGGATATCCCTTGGGAGTGGAAAGCTTTGACTTGGGTCAATAGAGAATTATAGGAGAACTTCGGGCATGAATTCAGCTGAGCGGAATGAAATCAATAGGTGTTTTACCTGTGATTTGCAGTGACGCCTCACAGCAGCTGCACGAAGTAGGTATCACTATACTCAGTCAGCGGAAGCATGATGGACGCCTGCATGTGAGAAGTCACTTGCCCAAGCTTGCACAGTGAGTGAGGGAGACATACTTGAGATGTGATTCCAGCCCCCGGGACCTGGTTAAGGAAGGGTCAGCACGTGCCTGGCTGGAGAAGCCAGGGCTGACCTCATGGGTGCTTCCTCTTGGATCACGGGCAAGATGGGGAGCTACCCGGGCTGTTGCCTGTTGGGGTCCCCAAAGAAATGATGAACAATCCATGAAAATGAGACATCCTTCGATGTGCCCTCAAAGCCTATTTTATCCCACTCTCCTCCTAGTCTGGGGGCTATGGAGCTACCTCATAGGGAAAGAGCCAGCACACCTCAGCCCATGTGTCTGGCCATGCAGAGTCCTCTCTGAGGCAAGTAAGGCCCCAGGATCCTGCAAGGCAGGAGAGGCTGGATTCCGTCAGACAAGCACTGGGTGACCCTGTGGGGAGCCACTCAGGTGAGGCAGGGCTCTGTGTGGGTTCCCTGGATGTTGGCGCTGGTCAGGGAGGCTATGTATCTCCTGGCTCTGAGGAGGCAGAACCTGTGGTTCTAAAATGCATTTAAGTCACGGTCCTGGTGGGGCATGGTAAATATCCTGACAAATCACGAATGCACGTGCACAGTTTAAGATGGGTGTGCCTGGTGATCCTTAACATGGTTAAGATGTGCTCAGAGACAGTGCAAGCCTGGTAGCTTTTTAGAAGTTAATCATTTGTACAGAGAGGTAGAGAGCTGGGATGCATGTGCATTGGTGTGCACACATGTTTAGGTTGCATGTTTGTGTATGTGCGCACGTGCGCACATGCTTTCTCCAGTGTGGTGAGCGAGGAGAGCATGCTGACTGATTTCTATGTGCTGATCTCCAGGGGCCACAGGCTGTGGTTGCTATGTTAAATTGTGTGTTAATTATTGTAATAATGTTTTTATAAATGGTTGACATATGCAAAAGTAGCTGGAAGGTGTGTTTCCAAGGAATTTTAGATGAGTTGTGACCATCATTCCAAGTTGGATTAGACTTCTCTAAAGCAGAAGGGCTGGTAAGAAGAGCACAGACAACAGAAGGACTCAGTTTTGGAGAAAGAAGGGATCATTGAGAGGAGAAGGGATGGGAGGGGAAATGGCAGAGAGAGAGAGGGAGGGAAAGAAGGGGAGAGAAAGAGTAAAGAAGGGGGAGGAGGAGGGTGGTAGAGAGAGCTGGGTCTTGAGACACCCAAGATGCAGACGGGGTTGGTGACAGAGGGAGGCGACACCAGTGGCAAAGGGAGAGACAAAGGTCAAGGACAGAGCGTCTGCAGGCTCAGGGGACACCCCCAGGCTGAGGCTGGAGAAAAGAGCCTTGATTGCTAGACAGATTGTGGCTCGGAAGCATTGTCTATAATTGGTCCACAGGGAATTTTTAATAAATTCTTTACGGTGATTAAAGACCATTTTATCGAAAAGAGATCTGAGCCTCTTTGGTGAAGAGAGACCAGCCGGAGCCGTTTCCCCCTGCGCTCAGCTGCTGGTTCAGTCAATCACATGTGTGAAGGGGGGGTTGTGGACTTGCTCCCCTCTGTGTCTGAGCTAAGGGGTGCCCTCTCCCCAGGTACTTTAGGGGGGTATGATAAGGGCCCAGCAAAGGTCTTGGCTTCTTTGGTTTTGATGCCCAGATCCCAAGTCTTGCTGAACAAAAGGGGTTTTATTTTGCATTTTAAGTTTTTACTAATGTTTATGTATATTACATCTCATTTGTTTAACAGAAGATTCATTAATTAATTCATTTTTATGTTTACCCTTACCCTTCATAAGATGATGTAAGTTTCGGGGGTACAGCGTCACACCTTGGCAGCGGTATATACCACGGCACACCCACCACCATCTAGTACCGCCCACCAGTATCCACTCGAGCCCCCCTACCTGCTCCTCTCTCTCCCCTTTGGCAACCACTATTTTGTTGTGGAGTCTGAGAGCTATTTTTAAGATTTGTTAGTCCATTTCCTCTGCTTCATTGTAATCTACATGTGGGAGAAAACATCCCGTCATTGTTTTTCTCTTTCTGACTTATTTATCTTATCAAAATCACCTCCAGTTCTGTCCACATTGCTTCAAAAGAAAAGATGCATCTTTTTCATGGTTCAGCAGTATTCTATTGAGGATAAAAATGGATAGAGATGATGTGGTGCCTGTTTCTGCATTTTAAGTTGCTAAGCAGAGAGCAGCTACAGTGTGCAGCATTCCTTAACTTCTGAGACTTCCTCTGGCGTGAGACCTGGTAAGATAGTTTTTTAAAAACAAATTTTATTGCTCTACCATTCATTTACAAAACTATTTAATTTAATAACTATTTAATTAGTATAGCTTCACACCTGGGCATGTGGACGTGCTTCACCCACCCTCCGTGAGAGTTCTGGTGCCTCACACAACCCCATCACCCTCAGGGAAGGGTGACGCCTAACTCTGTGGCTGGCAGGCAGCTAAAACCCAGTCTCCAGGCACAAACAGGGGCTGTCTGGTCCCTCTGCCAAGTGGGGCTGTTGGCCTAGGGGACCTGCCAGGTGAGCACAGAGAGGAACTGTGGTTAGTTCAGCGCTCCCAGATGTCAGCAGCTGCCAAGGCAGTGCACACCGTTGAGCCTTGATTTTTGGCCTTACCCCACAGCTGGGCTCTGAACTGGAGCTTGAGCCCAGGCTGGTGACTCCGAAGCCAGAGCCCCTCCCAGCTCCCCACAGAGCTCCTGCCAGATACTAGGGCGGAGTCAGATATTGAGAAGGAATATCAATATTCAATCAAATATTGACAAGCCCGGGCTTGTGGGTCAGCAGGGCTGCGCTGTTTGTATTTCCTCACACCTGGGCGTTGTTCCATGGCGGGATTCATTTCCTTCTCAGTTCCTCTCTGTTTGTCACTTTGTGGTGGCTGGAAATATTCCCAATTAATTCAGTCACGGTCGAAGTATCAGAGAAGGAGGTGGGGAGTTGGGGGGCTGAAGCCAGCTGAGCTGGAGAGCAGAGCTTGGGGCTGACAGCAGTTGAGCCCATTTAAATCGTCAGATGTGCTCGTGCATACAGATGCAGAAAACAGACACCTTGTGGGTTCTTACTCATGCTGTCAAGGGGGGCTAGCCTTAACCCGAAGTCCCACAGCTTCCTTTGAACAGCAAACTTCCTGGTGCACTTAAAGCAACACTCCAAATAGATAACTACTATTTACTTGCACTGGAGGTTTGGGGGTCACAGCTGGTAGGGAAAGAGACGCGGCACTGCTGTTGGTATTTAATCAGTTGCAGACATGGAATAAAGGGCACTGAGTGTCTCTGTACTTCTGTGCTAGCTATTCCCCTTCTATTTTCTCCTTCACCTTCTTCCTTAGGACTTCGCAAAGCAGTTACTATTATTACGAGGCTTAAGATGTTGAAAGTAAGACCTGGTTTTAACCCGCTGAAGTCACCAGCTAGCAAGTGATGGAGGGTGTGTGCTCCGTCCCCTGCAGGGCGGGTGCAGGATGAGAGAGGATGTGTGTGCCCGTCTAGCCAGAGCCTGACCTGCAGCCAGACTTCGGGACCTGGCAGCTGGCGCGGCCCCTGCATCCTGGCACTACATTCTGTGACTTGGGACTCCACGGCAAATGTGCGGGCACCCGAGGGTCCGGCCCTGGCTGCAGAGTCACAGCTGCTCTGTGTTGCAGGCAGGGGAACGTGGCTCATGGGGCTTCCCTTGCAGCTCTGCTCCCCTCCCCTGATGTCCCACAGTGTCTGGGATCCCCAAGGGGGAGCCCATCTTAGGCTCCGCAGAGATGTCCAGGACCCAGCCTCCAGAGCCCGCAAATGTGGCCTTTCTGGAAAAGGCATCTTTGCCTGTGTCATTAAGTGAAAGATCTTCGTCTGGAGCCTCCTTTGCTACTGGAGTGGGCTCTACACCCAGTGGCAGGTGCCGCTATAGGAGACACAGAGAGACACACACGTGGTGATGGAGCCAGCTCGAGATCTAGGCATTGAGCCACAAGTCAGGGACTCCTGGGGCCCCCGGAGCTGGAAGGAGCAGGAAATATCCCCCTCCAGCCAGGCCTGCAGACGTGTCAACTTGAACTGTTTCCTCCTGAACCGTGAGAGAATGAGTCGCTGTTGCTTTAAGCCTCCACATTTGTGGTGATTTGTCATGGCAATCCCAGGAGACAGACGCACCCACTAGGCTGACCCCCTTCTGTGGGGCAGGAGGGTGGCCACACCGGGTGCCAGGAGCCGGGCCCTGGCTGGGACTGCCTCTCCCTAGCGGGCAGTGGGCTGTTTCGGCTGTTTTGCTCTCCGGGCCTCTAGGTTTCCTTAGCTGCGAAGTGAGGAGAGTTGATGACGGGGATAAGGGAGCAGGGTGGAGGGTTGGATGCTGAGAGCCACGGAGACTGCAAGGTACAGAAGGGGTTTGGGGCTGCAGCCCCCAAAGTGGGGGACATGGGGAGGAGGACGCAGGCTTCAGGGCCACCTGGGCAGAACCCGCTCTGCACCCATCTGAGCTGGCAGCCTGGGCTGCGCCTGGAGACAGCTCTCGAGCTGGCTGGCTGGGTGGGTGTGGAGGGGGTGTGAGCTGCTAATTGGAACCAGTTCATTCCAGTCAGGAACAGCCAGATGACTTGGTGGAATCAAAAAAGAATAATAACAAGCCCTCCATTTGAGATCACTTGGCTGCAAATGATGGGAGACACATCGAGGATATTCCTGCAGGTTTTTTTGAAATCCCAGAAATAATTCTTTTGACCCAGTTTTAGTCGTGCTTGGGATGTGGTTATAGTTAACTGCGCTGAAGTACAATCTGCTCCTTCGCTGTCCCTCAGTTACCTTCAGAGCTGTTTGTGGGCTCAGGTCTCAGTGCTGGATGGACAGGTGGGGGGGCGGGGTCAGGCTCTTCTGACACCTGTGCGGGTCGTGACTGAGAGGTCACGGAGGACGGGACTGTGGAAAGACACTGCAGCTCTGCTCCGTGTAGCTGCATGATTTGGGTAAGGTATTGGCCTCTGTGCTCCCCAATTTATTCAGCTGCAAAATGGGAATTAAAATGCCTACCTGGCAGGGGGTCCCCTCCCTCCTTCCCCACACCGTGCTGAGAAGTGGGAGCCATGAATGACCTCTTGTTACAGATGAGGGCATGATACTGGCCATGAAGAGGTTGACCACAGACTGGCCAGGCCACCAGCCTGGCTCTTAGCCACTGCCCCTTCCTCCCTTTCCCAATGGGGGTTCCGTAGCAAATATTGCTGTTTGGTATAAGAAGCAAAAGTTTTGCAGGTTCTGGGGGTCCTGAGGGGAGAGAGATTGCTGCAAAGTGGACCCAATTCCACAGAACTGGTATCAGAGCTTGGACTGCTGATGCAAACCCAATGGACAGCTCTCCCCATTCTTTCCCTAAAGGTGGCTCCTTTTGGTCCCTCCCGGCACCAATAACCTGTCCCGACAGAAGATACTGTGTCCCCCAGAAGACGCTCTGCCTTCTTCTCTGTCCAGGCAGGCAAGAGAGATGGCAATGCCCCATTTTGTCAGGGCACATCAAAGAGAGAGTTCTGGCTTCTCCTGGCCCTGCCTGGAGAAAGGGCTGGCCTGTTAGCTGTGAGATAGCTAGATGGTGGAGCCCTGGGGAGGGGCGCCCCATTTGACCAGCTGAGGTCTACTGCTCGCTGAGCCCCGTCTCCGCCACCTCCTTCAGGCCCTGCTGCTTCCTGACTGTGCTTCAGCTCATGCTGTTCCTCACACCTGAAATTCCCTTCCCTCTTCCGTCCATCGCCTGCCCTGAGGATTGCTTGCCTTGTTCCTTGGCTTAAAGTTTCACCCCTTCTCTCAGGCGACTAAGAGTCTAGTCAAGAGACAGACAGCCAAGGAACAGACACATAACACGCATTATGGTTTGGGGACAGATGAGGGAAATGGATGGTGTTCTCAGGAGGGCCCCCGAGATGCAGCCGTCATGCCCGGGGCCGGTGGGTGGACAGAGTGGTTGGTGGGTGGAAGAGTCTGGTTCCCATTGGGAACTATGTCCCAAGATCCTGAGGGTGGTCCGTGAGTTCTGGGAAGGGGAGGAGGGCCAGAGGAGCTGGAGGGCCCTGCAGCAGGGGTGTGGTAGGAGGAGTTTGGAGCAGCGGTGCACACCCAGCGGGACAGGGAATTTATGGTATAAATGCAAGAAGTATGCTGTGGGCGACCCCTTTGCTGTTGTGTTGAGAATAGACTTGGTGGGAGGGGGGGCGGGGTGGAGGTCCCTCAGTGATGGCGTTGAGAAGGGTGGTAGGTTGGGCTAGAGTGCTGCCTATGGAAGGGTAGGTGAGGGGCCTCCCTGGAGGTGCAGCAGTTAAGCGATGCGCTGTGGAGCTGTGGGCAGCAGCGACGCGAGTTCAACGCCCAGCTGGCGAGACTCCCACACGGCACAGCAGACCTCTCTTGCCTCGCCCGCTGCTCCCCTCGGCAGTGTATTTCTGTCGATCTGCCTGTTCTGCTCCTCACTCTATCTCTGGTGAACCCTCTCACCACCCCACGCCTCTGCCCTGTACCCTAGCTTGGATGCATAAATAAATAAATCTTTAAAAAAAAAAAAAAGAAGGGTAGGTGAGTTGGGGCTTCCGAGATTTTTCCTGGAAGTAGATGTGAAGATAAAGGAAAGGGAAGGGTCAGAGAAGCCTTTTGGGGTTCAGACGGGGCCACCTCGGTTAGAAGGTGAGCCCAGTTTGGAGGTGAAGTCCACAGTTCTGTCTTGGAACTGCGGGCGTCGGCTGGTGGGGGCAGCGCCGGTGGGTACAGGGTGTGATTAATAGCCTCCTTTTCTTCCTAACGGTGGGGTGGCTCCCCTATCCAAGCTATGGAGCCAGGATCCTCCTAGGAGCCGGGGTGGGGGGCAGAGTGGGGCGTGGGCTCCAGTTGAACCTGGGTCTGACCCGCCGCTCCTGTGGGAACTGGGGCTGACATTCGCTCATCCTCAACCCAGGCAGCTCCCTGTTTTAAAACAACACATTTCACCTGCAATTCTGGCATCAGATCCAAGGGCAGGGGCTCTAAACCAGCGTCTCCCATCACGACCTCAGTTTTCCTCTGTTCTGGGGGGCACCTGCTTCTCAGTGTTCATTTCTCCGTTTGGGAAACTGTTTTGCTGAAGACAGAATCACCCATGTGGTGAAAAAGCCACCTTCTCTCCTTTGCCTCATGGTCCGCCCTCTGCCCCCAGCAAACCCCCTGCTGGCTGCCTGCTCTCCTGGCTGCCTTTCCTCAGGCTCTTCCACAGACTTGAAACCCCAGTAGATATGTCTCTGCATCCCCTTTCCTGACCTTTTACTGCCCCGCCCTTTTGTAATTGGTGCCTATCAGATGACACGTCCATTTCCCATCATTGGTTTCTGGAGACTTCTTATTCAACCACTTTGTGATGGCATTGTGGGAGTCTCGTTTACTTGGGGGCCAGGTCAGCTACCATTTTATTGAGCGCCTCTACGTGCCACTCACATGCATGGAGACATTTCACCATCAAATATCTTACACTGCCTACCACCCTATTTACAGGTGCAATGAGCACAGCACTGTTCTCCATGCATATCTGTACACACACACACACACACACACACGCACACACACATACACAATCAGGAAATTTAGAAAATACAGCCACGCCCTCCTCAGTACACACATTGACTATCTCAGCGTTTTAATTGTTCATGTTCACCTCCTTCCGCTTAAACTTCCACCGGAATATACCTGCCCTGCCTTCCAGTTTACCTTTCAGAGATCAGATTCACCACATGGGTTCAACTTTTCACGCCAGCCTAGGCGGCACGTTTTTTGAGCCCCGACCCTGTGCTATTCTGGGTGCAGCTAGGCCCTGAGGACATGGGGCCCTGCCTCTGATGCTTCAGCCAGGCCAGCAGCCGTCCCTTGCAGCCTCCCAGAACACAAAATGCATTGAAAACCCAGAAACGTGTTGCTTCTACAGCATCATTTATGAACACATTTCTGTGCACCATGGTTTGGTACAAATTAGTGATTCCTTGCCGCATCAAGCAGTTCAATAAACACTGTGCTTGCCCAGAGAATTCTGCCCTCCGTAGTGACCCTCCCGGATGTGCTGTCTGGAACAGGGTAATCTCTGCCTTCCTTGGAGTAGAGAACACCCACACGCTTCCGGTGTCAGCCCAGATGCTGATGCTTCAGGCTCAGGACAGTGAGCCAGCTGCAGATGTGCCCAGGTTGGTCTCCCAGGGGGCTAATGGGGCCCTCCAAGCCCCATCTGCTGGGCTTCTGACATTATGGTACCAGATGAGTATTAGGCACATCAAAACTTAGCCAGCCAAACATTCATCCTCCTCAATGGGTACCCAGCTTGTCCAGCGTGGCAGCTCTTTTGTTTCCTTTCCTTTGGGGAGAGAAGGGCACATTTAGAAAAACACAGGTTCCCAGTCCCTCGTCCCTGAGCTCCGTGCAGGCCTCGGCAGGAACTGGTCCTGCTGTGCATTACTGGTGCTTGGGCAAACTGCTTGTGAGCCTCGGGTTTCTCTTCTGTGAAGTGGCATAATGATACTGACTTGCACGGACTTGTGAGAATTAGAAATAATAGGAACCCATCATCTAGGATCCGCCGTGCCAGTCCTAGACGCTGGAAGCCAGTCCTCCTCCTCGCCGCAGAGGGCGCGCGCGGAGGCGCGGGGCTCCCAGGAGGCGGGTGTGGCGGGACCTTTCCGGCCTCCATTTTGGGTTTCTTGGCCAGGGCTTTCAAAGGACCTTCTGTGGGCCCCAGGCGTCAGAAACTCAAGGTGCCAACTTCCTGTGTGATTTTTGGCATCAGGGAAGCCGCCAATGCCGAGGGGACCTTGCTCTCCAAAGCCGCGTTCGCATGAAAGCGGCGACCCCCGCGCTGGGCTTCACCACGGGCCGTCTCCGCTGAGGACTCGGCCTCACATTCGGGGCTCGAGGCAGACTGCGCCTTCGAGGTGTCCATGCAGCGAACGCTGAGATGAGGCCGCCTTGGCCGGCGTGGTGACCGCGCTGCCCCATCCACGGCCGGGGAGTCGCCACCCGCCTGGCCTGGTCCAGTTTGGGAGCAGGACGCGCCCCGCAGACCTCTCCAGACCCGCGAAGCCCACGGCCCTGCTTGCTCTGTGCGCCCTGAATCCCTCCCAAGCTTCCATCCAGGCGCGTAGGTGGCTGTGGTCACGCCCATTTTGCAGACCGGAGAACCCAGGCTTAAAGGCAGGCTCGCCTTGCGCCCCACGACCTGTGAAGGCTGACCTTGGACGTGACCTGAGGGCCGACACCAAGCCGGCCCCCCATCCTGGGCGGCTGCTTCCTCCCCTGCCCGCTTCCAGCCGCCCACTTTTTAAACGGAGCAGGCGAGGAGGCAAAGACGCAGCTTGGGGAGGAAGGGACTGACCCGGATTGGCAGCTGCTTAGACGCAGAACCAGGTCAGCGATGCCCATGCCTGCTTTTCTCCTGCTCCCGCCAGGCGCCCTGGGCACCTGGTTAAATCCCACGGAAGCCAGAGCCCCTTGGGGTACCCGCCATGGCCCCTTCCTGCTGATGGCCAGGGCGGTGGACCTCTTCAGAAAGCTGGTGATCTAAGGCTGGATTAATGTTGTTCTCCGGCATCCAAGTAATTGTTTCCTCCTCATTTTCCTGTGGGGCACTCAGTGTGGATAATGCTCTTGCCCAGAAAGACCCAGCGCCAACCCTGATATTCCCAACCACCGGCCACTGCCAGAGATGCCATTGAGTTCAAGCGGCCGCCTTAGCAGTCAGGAGGCCGATCCCTGCGCGGGCTGGGGCAGGAGGTCCGCCCTGGAATCTCAGGTTCCATGGCTCCGGGGAGAAGTCGCCCCCGCACCGCGAGCGAGACCATGGCCGCTTCCCGGCCTGCAGTTCCTCCCGCTGCTCCCTTCCTGGACTGGCCCTGGAATCGCATCTTCAGACCTCCACCCTCTCAGCTCCAAGGCCAGAGAAATCGCGCATCTTTTCCTGTCGTTCCCCGCCAAGGTTCCTGAGTGAGTATCTGAACAGCCTGGCCAGTGCACAGAGGGTTCCTGTTGTCTGAAATTTCACTAGGAGGAAGTGCATTTTATTCACAAATACATCGTTGCTCAGCTTGGTGCCTGGGATGGATGGGTGGATAGGTGGGTGGGTGGGTGGCTGGATGGATAGGTGGGTGGATACATGTTGGATGGATGGGTGGCTGGGCGAATAGGTGGTGGATTTTGCCCAGGTCTGAGTCGCATGCCCATCTTGTTGCTAAGGGTTGAATTCCTTGCTTCCCGACCACATGAAACGTGTATATCTCTAGAATAGACCTTGTGTTCAGATGAGTAAAAAAAAAGTGGATGACTGTAGCTGGGGAACAAACGTCTGCCACCAAAAATGTGTCTTGGGCACAGGTTGGTTTCGTGCAAGGGGCTCTGAAGACTGGATGGAGATTACTTTTGAAAAAGGTCTTTACGGGTCAACTTCTGTAAGGGTGAATTTGGGAAGATCTCATCTCCTTACCTCTTTTCAATGGAGAAGGCAGAAGCTAATCTGCACCCCTTTGCCTGCTGTGCCTTCACTGGTAACCTCCCTAACCTTGCCTTCCTGCCCCCCAAAGCCCTCTGTCTTAGCTGAGCTAGTTAAGATGGTGTCTGAAGCCACGTGGCATGTTACTCATTTATGATGGGTGTCGCCCGTGTAGGCAGGAGATCTGCATGTTTTTATAGAATTTTTCACTTTTTGTCATAGCAATCTCTCTGCTCACCTGCCAGCCTGGAAGCACCCAGAGGGGTACAGGATGATTTCCTTTGCACTCCGACACTCTCTGGGCTGAGTACTTCCTTTTTGTCTCCCCAAGTTCGTTCTTCTTCCATGTCACCGCATTTCATCGTTGGCTGCAAGGCTGCAGCTTGTGGCTGGGTGCAGACGCTAGAGGCACCAGCAGAAGTTCAGGTTGGGTCTGGGAGAGGACTCGGCGCCCTTTCCTGGGCTGGCGTCTTGTGTGGGTGGGAGCTCACACAACTCCAGTTTCCTTGGGATCCACCCTTGCTTCTTAGGCCCCAGAGTGCTAATGGTCCTTGGTGGGGAGCTCTCCCTTACCTTGTCTTCCCTTGCCTTTCCCTAAAGCCTGCCCCTGCCTTTGTACATAGCCCCTTGATGGACTCTTCGCCCCTTTCCACATGGGGCTGTGCGGGACCTGGCTCGGGCAGCCTGCAGGTTAAACAGGCATCCTTTCTCTGGGCACACGGAGGTGGTGGTGCCTGCATCGGCTTGTGCCTGGAGAGCTGACCCATGTCCACACCGGCACTGCTCACGTGCTTCCCCCCGCACACCTGGCTCAGGTCAGCCGCTCTGCTTGGGTTCTCTGCTCTGTCCCATCTAACACGGGGACACACCTGCCTGTAAGTTTGTGCTTGGGGGTGACGCCCCTGGCCACGTCCCCGCCGTCCTCAGCCTTCCTTTTTGCATTCTGGGGTTTCAGCATCTCACCTTTCTCAGGCCGGACCCAGCCCAGAACACCCCTTCCCAAAGACTGGTTCTCAGCCTTTAGTTCCTTATCTACACCCCCCCCCCCCCCC